>APFE030071701.1:0-12663 GCA_000404065.3 Pinus taeda
TCACTATGGATCCTTGGCTGCTAGATCTTACAGGGGGGTTTGACATCAACACATTAATTCACACCCAATAAGGTGCATCAAGGTATCTTGGTCCTCGCTCTCATTAAAGGTGATGGGCCTTGCATTGGTTAACAACTAACCTCAATGGCTGGTAATCCAATGAACTCATTGTACATTCAACATCGGCAGCTTTTATTCATGTGCAGTGAACTGTATACAAGCAAGGGAAAATTTTTAGTCATTGGTCGATTTCCTGCAGAAGCTCCACAAGTCATGGTCTAATTTCCTGCAGAATCTTTGCAAGTCATAGTCTGAATTCCTGCAAAAGTTTCAAAAGTCACAATTCAATTTTCTAGAAAGTTCACTAGTGTGGTTCCATTTCCTGTAGAAAATGTTTAGCAGTCCTGGTTACATTTCCTACAACAACACCCTAGTTTTCTGAAAAACACATTGAAAAGCATAGATAGAGAATTAATTTAAAATTATTTAGAAGTACTGACAGATTTTTAATACTAGTTGAGGTCATGAATTGTAAAATCATATATCTGATTTAATAATTAGGTGGGTTATCATCTCAAGGAAATGCACGTGTCATCCGAAGTACTAGACCGTTGGAAGGTATAAGGTGAAGTACAACCGATGATGGGACACCTGAGGTAAAGGGTAATTAATACTTTTGCTTTTAATTATTTGTATGATTTTTTGGCTATGGTCACCCCTGTGGAAAAATGCAGCTGTAATCTGGTATATTATTACTCTAGCTACTTGCCTGATCGCCATGATTCAGGCACGACCTTTATACGTACTCCCCTTATCTTCATGCAGGTCAGATCATGATGACAATCATGATCATGACTCATCTCTCGAAAATCATGTGCTTTGCGATCACTTTCTATAATAAGCCCTCCCTTGTTGCATGAGTCTATTACAAAGCTTAAGCCGATATTTCCAAGAATTGCATATGCCCTGTATTCTAGTCTTTCACCATGTTGAAACTATATGCCCCTGTTTGATTTGAGCCGTAAGGGCCTCAGTTGCTGGAGGCCGACCCTCGCAGCAAGAAAAGATTGGAAAGAGCAGGGTGGCTACCATTTTCCCAGTGATTCAGCTGCCACAACTCTGAGGTGACAAAATATTTTTCCCTAAACCTGAGCAGCGATAAGGCTCAAGTGAGGGATGTTCAATTCAGGTTGACTGAGGGTTTGGTAGATCAGGCGTGCGAGATTCCACAGTTGGGAGAACATTGGTTGAAGAACGAGATTTTAAACAAGAGTTTATATGCACCTATCCTCTCTAGAGAGAATTTGTACCCCAACTGGACTAAGGGAATCTCGCAGGAGCTCTTGAAGAGTAAGTATAAGAACTTGTTATTTTTCCTGTAGAAATAGATCACATGTGAGGTTCGCTTTGGGCTTGCATTCTTGTTTCATATTTAGCTAGTCACCCATTTCCATGACAAGCCATTAAATTTTCCCTATTAATTGATGATGTCGCTGATGAAGATGTCGATGGTTGCTAAGGAAAGGGGGGTCAATTTAGAGGAAAACCTCTTCCACCACGGGCTGGTCAAAATGATAATTGTGGAGGTCTTGAAAGAGAAAAAGTGAACATGGGAGGAGTTCTTGGCCGAAAACTATTTTGCAGAGAATGAGGATTCTATTTCCTCAGATTCTATGGAGGAAGCATCGGCAGATAAACTAAGGAAAAATCTACGGATGCATGGGCTACAAATAAAAGGGAAAGAGGACGAGAAAAAATCTTACCCTTTAGAGTCTATAGGAGAAAAACCAGTGGAAAAATAAAAGAAAAAGTTACAGAGTCAAATGCCACTGGTAAAGAAGGAAAAGAGGGATGGCATCGGCTCTCTGAAGCCCACTGAGAAGAAACCCAAAGAAAAGCTAAAGAATAAGAAGAAGCCTCAGACCTTGGGGGTATAGATAAAGGAAGCAGAAAAAGATGAGGACATGGTAGTGATAGGGGAGATTGTGGGCCAAAAGTCCAAGTTGAAGAATGGTACTGCCACCTCGGCAAAAAGATTTACCAGAAGCCAGGCTATTCAGCTGGTAATAAAAGGTATTTTGGATGTAGAAGTATTTCCTGAGACACTGGATAAGGAGAAGGAGAAACACCATGGTCAACCCAAAGGTAAAGAGAAGATTAAGTCAACTGAGTTTACTGGTGAGGTAGCGATGTCTGTTCAGGACTCCCTGCTACATGGAAGAGGGAATAATGCAATAGAGGAATAGAAAGTACAGTAGGACATCGGGTCCTCTAAATCTCTCCAAGGACATCAGGGAGGGGAAGTAACCCCTCAGAAGAGACAGTATCTATAGGAATTGGAAGAAATCATTACCGAGCTCACCATTTTAGACAGTGTTTTGAGAAAGGAAAACGATACCCTGAAGGAGAACAACCTAAGTATCCAGAAGGAGCATGAAGAGTGGGTCCAGAAAATGACCCGAATTATGAAAAATAAGTAGGCTAAGATCAATCATTTGAAAAATAAAAATGAACTGTACGAGGGTAAATTTCCTATAAAACCCAATAGTAACTAGTTGAACCAGTTGGCGGAGCTAGTGAATTAGTTTGCAGAGGTAGATGCATCTCAGGATAAGGAATGCTTCCCTTTTTCTCTTTGGGGAGACACAACAATTTTGCTTGCATAAGGGGCATGCAAGGACTTAGGTGTGGGGGAGATGTTGGGGCTTGGTTTTGCCCAATTTTGATACCTTTTTCTATACTTTCCCTCTCCCATTTTCATTATTTTTAACCCCTACTATGCCTATCTTGGTTGTAATACCTTTTTTTTTCCAAAAGGGTGTCATAGGCTGAAGGTATGCAAATTAATACTAAAAAGCAACTTTTACCCTAACTTTGAGTAATCCTTAGCTAGTTGTTCGTTATTTTATTACCATGCCAACTAATCTTGAGTTCCTGTGTAGATTTGCTTCGATTCGAGGACATGTGCATAATTCCTGCAAAGAGTTGTGTGATCTTATTTCTTGCAATTACTGTAGATTTCCTACAGTCATAGCTTTCCTGTAACTGCACGGATTTCCTGCAGTAACATCAATGATTAGCCATGTTCCATGAATATCTAAGTACAATGGGAACATGGGTTATGCGAGGAATATATCACGTATGATTCCTATCTTATTCGCCTTCTCAGATCTACCAACAATGCCGCCCATATTTAGAGGCTTTCTCTGGCTAGCCATTTGGAGGAACAACTACAGCCATGTAACAAGTTTTCATCTAGTCCATGCTTTCAGTCATCGATTACACCCAATATGGCTAAAAACAATATATTGTAACAGGTCTATTAGCCTATGTCTTAGATTAGCAGTCTCCTTTATTTCGAACCATCTATGGGCTTTGTACATGTATAAGTTATGTCTTAGTTTCGATGATAGGGGGATGTTAGAGCGCTGAGTTGGTTTCAGCACTAACTTTGTAATAGATTGTACTCGACTGTATTTTCAAACTAATATAAAGATATGTTCTGTCCATTGCAGTGAGCAAGCTCCTCTAATTTGAAGGGGTTGTGAGTAAGGGAGGTCCCCCTTTACTCACAAATCCCATAGTGTAGTTTTCATGTATTTTATTTCTGTTATGTAGCAATAATTCATTTTTTACAGCTAATGTACTCTTTCGAATATATATGAGCAGCACTGGATTAATTGAATTAATATTTTGTTCATGTGTGGGATTTAGTTAATGAAGATTTGATTCCTTATGTTGATTGAATTTCTGAATTTGTTGTAAGTTGGTTTTTATATCTTTTCTTAATCATCATCAACAATCTTAAGAGTTGTAGAGGGAAGTTTGGTCAACTCTATAGTCTTTGCTTCTAAGTGATTGATGTAGAAGATAGTCATCGGTTTTGTATGATTAGTTAATTAGATTAATCACCACTTACAATATTAGGCTTGCATATACTTTGCATGCATCTCACAAGATTACCTTCTCGAGTTGATGATTTATGTTTAATCAAATTATAATTCTATAATTTGACTCAACAATGCCTCAAAGGCAGTTTTCACCTGGGATCTTTTCCTTTTTCTAATTTTTTTTACCAACCAATTGACTGTCTCATGGAGGTTTTCAATCAATGAGCCAGTCTGAGGCACCTCCAAGGAGGTTTTCGCCTGAGATTTTTTTTCTGTTTTCTCTTATTTCTCTTTTTTTTTCTCTACCCTACCCTACTTGAAAAACAAAATCACTTTCAAGTATAAGAATAATTCCAATGGAGCCATGTGCTCATCAATATGGCAGAAAAAATGATGTTAGGATTGAAATGGATGCTTTGACATGTACCTAAATTTAAGTGATCAAATGCTTTGACTTTGATAATATCAAGCATGATTAAAGAAGAGAGTATTGCTGCAACTTAGTGACTATCTGGAACCATATTTAAAAATAGTTGTGATGCCCCTAGTCCACTTTCTGATTTAGATCATCTTGGATGTCTTCTTCATCCATGGCCTTCAAATCTTCCTTATTTTGTTGATTGTTCTCTTGAATACATGGAGGATTTGATGGTAGCCATGAGGGAGCTCTCTCGATCTATGATTTTGATGTCAGCTCTTTATCAAGTGAATCCCATGATTTTGTGGTCTTTTCATTTGAATATTCTTCTTTTCGATGTGGTCCTTCAATGATATCAAGATAATCTCTTTTTTGCAATACTCTTCCTTAGCTATGGTGAATACCATTGATCTCAAGAGGAGATGTTTGGAAGTGTTGTACCTTAGCATTGTAAGTGGGCTAATCTACATCAATGTGTGGGTTTGGAAATGATGGTACAAGTAGTTGAGTAGGAGTGGATACTTGAGATGGATGTGGTTGGGGTTGTGGTTGTGGAGGAGATGAAAGGTAGAGATAACATGGAGTTGGGTATGGAGGATATTGAGGAAAATATTGAGGATATTGTGGATGGCTCCCATAAGTTCCTTGCCAACCTTGTTGCCAATATTGGTTTTGGGTTTAAGATGGCCAATGTTTCCAAGGAAAGGGTGTGTTTCACTTACTTTGAAGTGGATATGCATAACCTTTAAATTGTGAATTAGGCTCTTGGATCATATCAAGCTAAATAGGCTTCCATGGTCCTCTTGGAGCTACATAACATTTTTGCATTTGCAATTGAATTGTTACATTGTCTTCTTGGTGTACTTCCTTCAACCTCGGTAATGATGGACAATGTTTAACATCATGTGATTCTGCAACACAAATATCAACATTTTCTTTTCCTTCATCTTGCATTTTTAACATTTCTACTTTTTTTTTAGATTTCTAAGAATTTATGTTTTAAAATCATCAAAAAAATTTCTACGTTTAGCTTGACTTGCCGATCCTGATGTTGATTTACCTACTCTTGCTTTTCCTCTTGATATCTCTTTGCATGTTTCCAATTTTCCTCAAATGATAATTGATATACATCACCTCTACTCATGAGATTGAGGAGATCAATCCATTCATCCCTAATTTCTCTAAGTAAGAGGGTTTCTAGTGTGTCGGATCCTAAATAATGTAGTTTCTCCCTCTTAACATTATACATGAACCTCTCTATTAGATCTTCTAGACTCTCATCTTCTGTTTGATTCAGTCTATAATATTTCTTCTTTAAGATCATGAGATTTGCATTTTTCTAGAAATATCTTTTGCATCTCACTCCATGATCTTATTGAATAGTCCCTAAACACATGAACCATTTAAGAGCTCTATCCTTCAATGTTGCTAGAAATAATCTCAATTTTTGAGTTTTTAATAAGTAACCATAATATCTACAAATAATTTCAAATTCAAAGAGAATTTTTTCCAAATCCTCTAACCTTAGACCATGAAATTATGGAAGGAAATATGGAGGGATGTTCTTCATGTGCACACTACCATCAATATCTTGAATGGGAAATCCGAGAGGATCTTCCTCATTGTCATCATCTCCATCCATTTCTTCTACATTATTTGCCATCTTCTTCTTCTACCTGCAAAAGTGAATGGTGATGTGGCTCTTACTACACCACGTGATCAAATGGGGGGCGTGGGTTGGTTTTGGATATTTTTTTGTTTTTAGGATTGAATGAAAACACCAACGCAATGCACTTTTCTATTTTTGAAATGAAATATGCCTAACGCAATTATTTTTTGTTTTTTGTAAAAAGTAAAACTAAATGAATAACGAGGGAAGAAAACAATGCATACTTTGACACCTCCCTGGAAACGGCACCAAAAGGTGATAAGCTTTGTTATTGCAGCAATAATGCTACAACTCCTAAGGCTACCGACTTTAATTATCAACCCAAGGTTTGTACAAACTTAAGAGGTATTGACACTATACGTGTGAGATACAAGGTGTCCTTCCTTTGCTATCATGATGTAATGGAGTGCATGTACTGAAGCTAAATTCTAAACTAATTGCATAAAATGAAATGTTTGAAAAGGAACCTTAACTTATTATAAGAAAGAAAGTACAAAGAAAGAAACATATTCTAATTGCATAAACATCATGAACTAAATGTAAAGAAACCTAGCTTAACCCTATTTATCACATGTGATGATTTAAACTAATTGAGCATGAAATCTGATCTAGAGAGTACTAACTGCTATGTGCATGTGTAAATATAAAAGAATTCATATTTTTTTTTTAAATCTTTTTGCTTATGAATGCAAATGCTAATCTTTCCTTGATCTCTGGCAGGTGAGACAAGTGTGGAGAAAGAGGGTTAAAATGGTATTGATGGCATGGAAGTCAAGTAGAGGACTAATCCAGGCTTCAATGATGTTTTCTCTCAATTTGGGCTCAAAACATACTTTCCTACAGGATGCTATAGTGATTTCCTATAGGATCCCTTGATTTACTATAGGATGTTACAGATTTACTATACAAACCTATAATTCATCAAATGACAAATCAAATCAAATCCAAATTGGATCGGAAAAATTTTGTTGTTAGCTAGGATGTCTTAGGTCCCCATTCCAATTGGAATCACTCAAAAAGACCTCTATTAAACCATGCTAAAAAATAGAAAAACATTACTAGTCTAAAATCTAGAAATTCGAGAACTAGTGAGCTAGTAAATCTAAAAAATTCCTAACCTAATCAAGTGCAAATGTAGTGGGGTAATTTTTGTTATGAACTAGAATGTCTTTTTATCTAATCCAAGTGGAACCAACTCAATTGAATCTTGTTAGCATGATCTAAAAAATAGCAGAAGTTTATTGTTCTTTGCCATAAAGGAGTTCCAAAAATCTAGATTTGGCAATAAGAAAGTTAATCCAAGTAGCTCAATGATTACTATGACCTTCCAAATCTTTTCCAATGATTAATTGGTTTAAATTAATCCTACAACAAGAAATCATTAATACTAAATGCATAAGTATAAGGAAATAAAAACAAGAGATGTATGTGAATAAGAAGTGAAAAGAAGGAAATAAAATGATACAAAAGGGCTATTGGGCTCTTAGGATGGCCAAGCCCAAGAAAAATCAGATACCAATGGAGGATAACAAGATTTATAAGATGAACATGACACCAATATTCATTATTTCATTAATACAATTACATCCCTACAAGAAAATATATAGGAGCTGCAAAAATACGAGTTCTCTCCACAAGAACACTAATGAAAATCTATTCGTAGAGGCAAATTTGACTTGGTACTTATAGAAAATTATTAGGAATCATTCCCCATGGGAGGAGGAAGCTTTCCCCACCAAAATCCCTTGATTAGTGGATCTGGTCCCCAATACTAGGAATCTGCATTAAATCACAGGGAACACATTCCTATATTTTCTCAATCATTGGAGTTCCACAATCTGTGCCATAATTCCATAATATCTTATTGATTTATTATTTATTATTGATCCTCTTGTAGTAGGGAACAAGTCCCTAAATTATCTCCTCCTCCAACTCTTCATAATCTACCTAATATTCTCATAATATTCCACAAAAATAAATAATATTAGGCACAAATATCCAATTATTCATAAACCTTCCTAATGAATATATTAAAGTTAAAAATACATTATCTAATGTAGAAAGAGAGGTTTAATGTGCCGAAGGATGGTCATAGGCCTTAATTTATGTTTTAATTTAGAGGCATGGGTCTTGATTTATGTCTAATTTAGAGGCCCATCACTCTCTATAAGTTTTATTATGATTAATTGTTCTAGGAATATTAGGATTTGCAAAGACCAAAATAAGCCCTGAGAATTACAGGAACCCTTCACATTGACCTATGGATGATTAAACTTAGTTCTATCATCCCTCAATACTACTTTGGGTGAGACTTCAGTCTATGCTACGTGGGTTGTTGCTACAAAGGCCATCATTTAGGTTGTTATTCATTGGTTTAGCTAATGTTGAACCTAGGTTACGCCCCATTGTTGAGGGACAAAGTCCCCTAGGGTCTTTGGTCAATACTCTAGTAGAGCGGGGGTTATCTATAATGAAAAGAAAGCATTCCACACAACCATGATACTAATATAAGCAAACTACGCGAAGAGAGGTGCACGCAGGTGTCCTTCGTTCGGGTAGATCCATCCAGGGTCCAAACCCTCTTGGAGTTCCTTTTGATCCTTTAACCTGCAAAACAACCAATTCAAAGAAGCATAGGAATATATGGACCAAGCATCATACTATTCATGCTATGGAACTTCATAGCATATTAAAAGGTAGTTATTTATATAATTGAAACAACTACTCATATGCAATCATAACATTAACATCATAAGAATGAATAAGATTAATTTCGAGAACAAGACTAATGTTTCTTTATTGCAAATAACTAAAAACTGGTAAGGAATGATATCACCTAAACCTTCCTCTCACAGGCTCCAAGCGGAACCATCCTCCAAATCCGTCCAATTCCAAGTCTTCAACAAGCTCCTTCCATGACTCACACAAGGATATCTCAACTAGTGGAAAGACATCATAACTCAAGGAAACAAGGGTTTCCTGTAATGGGGGAAGTGCTGGAAGCACAAGGATCTTCAGACCTAATCAGGGATAATCTTAGCAGAGTGATTTCTCTCTCTATTCTCTCCTCTCTTAGGCCTTCCCATTGAAGCCTTTTTATACATCTTCCAAAGTAGTTTATAGTTGGGAATTCGTTGGGAACAGTTAGGCAACGACACTAATAGGTAATCAATAGGTAAAACCCATAGTCTCCTCCTGAAATTAAGAAGATTTATTTTTTTTAAGTGTTTTAATACATATACACGGGTTGGGTATACACAGACCCACGTACACACACATATAGCTCAGGGCAATGTCGCGTATAGGGAGTAAAACAATGTTTTTAAAGTATTTGGACCAGGTCTGGAAGGCCCTAAGGGTAAACTTGCGCTCTGATACAAAAGTAACAGCACAAGAAAACTAAATGAAAGTGTAAAAGGAAAACAATTCTTTCAATGAATTATACCTCCGGCTGCGAGTGACACAAGATTTGGGACGACCTCCTCCAACCGTAGGCTCAATTGTGCAGGATTCTGCTACAACTAGCCACCCCCGAGCCCTCAATCAACGACTACTGCCAGTATTCCTAAGTCTCAGTACTCTCCCAAGAGAGTGAAGACAGAACCTCAGAATGATCCCAACCCCCTCCATCCTCCTCATCATTCCTTAAATAGAAAAAAACATTGGAAGGGAAACCACATGCACACCCTCCATGTCTCTGCATGCCACATGCCCACCCTCCAAGTGTCGGCATGCTAATTTTTTTTGGTAATTTCCTTATTTTATTATGGTTATTACTATTTTTTTATTATTATTATTTGTTATTTTTGGTTATTACTATTTTTATTTTTATTACTTATCATTTTATTTATTATTATTTTTATGATTAATTATTATTATTCATTATTTTATTATTACCTTATTATTTTGTATTATTTTTATTAGTTATTATTATTTATTATTTATTAAGTGGTTATATTTATTATTCATTATTATATTTATTATTATTAATTATTATTTTTGGTATTATTTTTTATTAGTTCTTATTATTTATTATTTTTATTATTAAGGGAGGGATGTTACACTTCATCACATCACATTAGGAAGGATAAGTTAGACATAAACTAAAAACGACAAAAAGAACTAGGAAAGGCTGCTTAAGTATATATTGTACACTTCACTTCATCAGCTTACGAGCCCCGGGTTGACAATTTATGATAGCAATTTAGACAACACTAAATTGACCAAACAACCCTCACTTGATTGATGCTTAAAAATCAACTTTTGGTGGTCCAAAAGTTTTTTTAGTGGGAAGACGTGATCCAAATGGATCCTAGAAAACCCTCTAAGTCTTCAAAGTTTTCAAACACTCGAAACTATTGCATAAGAAGAACTTGTTAAAAAGTCGGATTACACTATCGAGAGATAAGAACATAGAGAAAACATTGAAAAACAAGCTTATCGGTGGTCAAAGCAACTTTGAATCGGAGCCATCAAATCTGGTCGATCAACGGTCCAGATCCGATCGACAAATCGCAATCGGCGGTGGCAAAGGGAGGCTATTGGCGGAGACCACATGGTATATGCGACTGCGATCAGTGGGGTCAACGAGGACTGTCGATTAAGCGTGCAGATCGACGACCGAAGTTGAATCGTGATATCGCAATTGGAGCTACACAAGGAGCGGGGATATATATATATATATATATATAACTATATATATATATATATATATATATATATATATATATATATTATCATGCGCGATGCAATAACTGGACCCAATAGAGCTATAAACGATATTCCATAAATTTTGGATCCGTCTCAAAGACAAATTTCTATGTATTTCGTGTATTTCATTTAGTAAGAAATACAAAGGGAAGCGGCCGATGCGGTGATGAAAAACCAGACCCAAAACGGGTTTGTGAATGAAACTATTATATATATATATATATATATAATATATATATTATATATATATATAGTTATATTATATATAGTATATTGTTTCAAGTTTGTATGGGTCATTTTTGGATTTTGCAGAGTTTTAATGTATTTTTTAATATAAAAGGGAAATCACAAAATAGGCAGGATTTCGGGAGGACCAAAGGCGGTAAATGGTTTGGGTTGGGCTCCGCCCAATCCCATAGAATGGCTACCACGTGTCCAGGCTGAGGAGAGAGAAAACCACCCTTATCGGGTGGTTAAACCCCATACAAAAGGGTCGCCCGAAATGAGCCACAACCGTTGGATCTGGATCTCCCAGATTAATGGTGGAGATATGATGTCGGTATACAGATAGACCCGATAGGAGTATAAGGCGGACTTATGAATATTTGAAGTCTGATAAACAATGTTTAGTGGACTTTTCCTGTGTTTGAACGTATTTCTCTGTGTAAACAGAGAATGACGATTTTGAAGAATTTCAAAGGCCTGATGACCCATTCCATTACAGAACAAGTGGTCACCATCCCTGAAAGCGTTTAGCAATGATTGCTAACGCTCAGAGGGGGATTTGAGCGGATAGAGGTCGGGAAGCCAGAGAGCCCGAGAAGAGGAAACGAACAAGCATCGCCGATTGGCTTTAAAGCCACAGATTGACAGAAAACAGATAGGCAGCGCTGAGACAGAGCAAAGACAGAGACAAAGAGTGATAGAGAGAGTCTGTGTACTCAGAGAGGCTTGAGGGGTTCAAACAAAACTCTTGCTGTTGTACCTATTGTGTGTTGAGACTCAAATTGAGCTCATACTTTTGCAAAACTCTGTTTTGAAGACATAATAGAGAGGTCACCACTGAAGGCTGGACTAGGAGACGTAGCCCAGGAGTGTTGGGTGAACTCCTTATTAGACTTGCTGTGTTTATGTGTGTTTGTCTGTTCTGTTCTTTAACTGCTTCATTGTCTATGTATTTCACAATCTTATCGATCCATTGCACAAAGTAACATAGGCATATCCATGCACATGAGTTTGTAATACCTTAATAATTGTCTAAGATCTCATTATCAAATCAGATATACTCACAAAATCTCTAGGAAGAGCTAAGTTCGTCTATTTCAGAGAACAAATGGGTATTGTGGAGAACCCGTTCTAGTGGCAGAGACAAATTTTCAGTTGCATATGTTGCAGTTGCAACAACAACAGATGAGAGGGAGTTGGAGTGCATATGCAATGCTGGCAACAATATGGTAGTGTCAGCAACAACACATATGCAACATCAAAGTTGTGCAGTGGTTGGTGGGCAACAATAACTAGACATCAACAATGTGACAAGAGATGATATCGAGACAATGTGTTGTGGTAGGGTGTGCAACACTATAACACATTCCTTTCTAAAAATGAGTGTTAGTATTTGTAGCATCAGATGTGTTCTAGCCAAGAAGTTTGGCAGAGAGGATAAAATACATGATATCTCCAAAACCCAAAAATCATTTATGGAAATTCCACCTAGAAGTGTCTCAATAAGATTATTAGTCGTTTTTAAAATATTTTCTAAGTCTAAGCTTAGGGAATATGGTTAATTAATTAGTATTACTTGAGATAAGGTGTGAATCATTTAGAAACTCACACAGATTGATCCAAGAATGATCTAAGCCATCGATCAAGATTTAATCTTGGTCGTTGGAGTCCCAACAAGAAGATATAAGAAGCGATCAATGTGGTGATGGAGAACATACTAGGTTAGATACTCACTTGCCCAGGCAGTTCGA
>APFE030071702.1:0-16463 GCA_000404065.3 Pinus taeda
AACTACATGGAGGAACACAACAGGACATTCTCCCTATGAACTTGTTTATGGGAAAGAAGTCTTGCTCCCCATTGAGTTTCAGATCAAGACCTTCAAGATGGCAGTTCAGCTGGGGATAAGCTTATCAGAAGCCCAAAAGCACATAATGGACCAGTTAAATGAACTAGATGAAATAAGACAAGATGCAATTCTGAGGACCGATCTAGTTCAACACCAAAGGACCAAATGGCATGATCGATTTATCAAAGAAAAGAAGTTTCAAAAAGGAGATTGGGCGCTACTATTTGATTCAAAGTTTAAGGACTTCAAAGGGAAATTTAAAACTCATTGGCTTGGGCCATATGAGATTGATGAAGTATTTAGTAATGGAGCAGTCCGAATCAAGACAATTGATGAGTTCCACACTCCTCTTATTGTGAATGGCCACCGCTTGAAGATCTATCATAAGCCACTCTCAAAAGAGGACTTTGTCAAAATATTTCAAGGAAGTTCTGCAATGAGGCTAGTGGAGAAGAATCCTTCTCCTCCATCAGCCTAATCTTTATTTCTTTCTGTTTTGAAAAAATAAAAGATAAAAAAAAAATAAAAAAAGAGAGAGAGAAAAATTTGTATAAGACTGAAAACCAATCTTGGATTGGCAGTCTTATGCAGAAAATATAAGGTGAAAATCAGGGTCACCTGACACTTTATATTTTCACCCATCATCTTCATTTCATTTCGCTTCTTCCATTTTCATTTCATCACTTCATCCACTTCATTCATCCAATCATTCTCACTCCACCCCACTTCTTTCCATCCATTCATCCATTACATTCCATCCCACCAATAAAATCATTGTCAGATTTATTTCACACAGCTATTTTATGCAGACAGAAGGGTATTACTGCAGTTTCTGTAGCTAAGGAGTAATTCCGCAGCCAATATCCCAATTCCGCAGCCAATACGCTTTCTGCACCTGCATATATAAAAAACACAGTCTGTTCCAAGAAGAAATCTGCAGCACAAAAGTCATCAGCAAGGAAATTTTAAAAAGGTCATGTAGCAGCAACAAACAATGAAAGGTTAGCAAAAGGAATCAAAACGCGGACACCTAAGGTATGATCGAATTTCTAAACCTACGGTTATAACATTTTTGCATGGTTTTCGGGTTGTGTTTTTTTGCCATTCAATGTAATGATTACCTATCCTCTCCATAACTCGACCGAAATCCCCATATATCTCAGCCCTAACGGCCATCATTCATCACGATTTCAAAAGCTCACAACACGGCTGCTCTTCCGTTTAAATTTTCGTACCTAAGTGACGTAGACAATTGTACTACGGCTCTCTGCATTATGATTCCGCAGCCAAATGTACACTTGTGACCGAAGTCTAAGGACTTAGCCGTTTTCTCTCATCATTTATAACCCTCATACGCATGCATAACCTCATTCCGCAGTTGATTCACTCCCGCATTCTCCTTGTTTTTCACTGCTCTGCCTCATTCACTACTCTGCCACCGTAACCATACTCCGCTTCATTTTTCTCCTCTGCTAAATTGTGACCACTGTTGTGAGTGTATTACGGTTGTTATGGTGAAGCCGTAATCTATTGTTGAAGCCGTAAAACTGTTGTGTATAAGCCACTGCTGAAGCCATATAATCTTTTCTCCACAGTATTAAAAACAGAGCCAATGGGTAAACTTTTGAGGGCAGAGCCAGAGGGCTCCAAATTTCTGGAAGGGTATCCCCAAGTTAAAGACGCTTTGCAGAGGGAAAATTGGCTCCAGTGCATAAAGAAATTCAAGGGTTATCATAAAGAAGTCACAAAGACTTTTTCACGTTCCTTCAATGAGAAGGACAACCAAGTGGAGATAGGAGATTTAAAGTTTACAGTCACCGAGAGCAGTTTGGCACAGGCCACTTCACTACCACAAACTAGGGAGAGATGGTTCAAAAACCGAACAGTACAAGGCCAGCAATGGAAACAAATTCTAAAGAATCCAGGTATGGACACTAGCATCTTTACAAAGGGAATCCCTGTTAATCTTGTCAAAGAAGAATGGACAACGTTGCTTCTACTAGTACAAAAATTCTTTACATGTGAGGGAAGGTTTGAAGTTCTATATGTTGATCATGCCAAAATTATGATGCATTTTTTAGGAGAGCATGACATTAACCTCCCATACTTTTTATTCTCAAGCCTTAGAAAAATGTGCTCCATAGTCCAAAGAAACCCAGGAAACATTGAGCCACATTTATATCATCATGGGCTTGTTAAAATACTAGTTGAAGAACAGTTAAAGGCCAAAAGGGATACCTGGGTAAGATTTCTTGTGAGAAACCACTTCCAATAAGCAGGAGAAACCTCTGTGCCTAGAAAAAATAGAAGAAAAAGAGGAGAGGTTACCCCAGAAACTGTTGTCCAAGGAGAAAATGTCCAAGACCTTTCTGAAGAAGAAAATGTTACCCATAATTCCGAGGAAGAAATTGACCTTCAGTCTGCTGTAGACATTGACCAAGCAGCCCAAGGAATCATAACAGAAACCCTGCAAGAAATATTACAAGAGGCTGTTCAAAAGAGAAAGGAGAGTAGGAAGAAACAAAAGAAAGGTAAAGAAGAAGCTATAACTCAGGAAACCTACCTCACTCCTAAAAATTCCAGTGAAGAGGACACTCAGCCATTGGCACATAGGTTGGCCCAACTCCATGAGACTGCCCTTTCCAAGAAGATGCAAAAACAAAAGCAGAAGCAACCAAAAGAAAAACAGAGCATCACCACCGTGAGGAGGAGCAGCAGGTTACAAGGAAAAATGAGGGCCACAAAGAACAAAGAGTCATCCTTTATTGACTTGGGCACACCTGAGAAGGTTGTTACAAGACTTGACTTTGAGAAAAGCCCTTCACATGAGGAGCGGGTTGAGACTAATCCTCCACGTGAGGAAAGTCCTTTTGAACATGAACTTGAGTCTGAGCATGAACTTGAAATTGACCATGAACCTGAATCTGAGCATGAGCCTAGTCCAAAGAGGTCACCAGAGATTGACCCAGATCAACAGAGATTATATAACTACTTAGAAATATTAGAACAAGCTGCTGCTGGTCCAAGCACTGTTCTACCTCTTGAACAACAAGTTCAATCACTGAAGCAAGAAATATTTGAGCTAGAGGTACTGAATCGCCACATCAAGCAGGAAAATGAAAAACTGAAGGAAAGGAGCAATGTGGACAACATGGTTCACGATAATACAATGCTTCATATGGGTCTTTTGCAAAAAGAAAACAAAAAGCTAAAGAAGAAATGCAGGAGGCTAAACAGAGATTTGATTAATTTAAGGTTCAGAGGCTTGATGAAAAGACCAAGAATTGATATTTCTACACGGAGGAAGAGGAGAAGATTAGATGTATTAGAAGAGGCATCTCAGCAGATGGATTAAACAATATCTTCATTGCATGAGGACATGCAATACCCTCGTAGTGGGGGTCTGTAGAGCCTCTAACTTGCACCTATTTATCCATCATTACCTACAGCTTTTCCTCACTTATCCCTCTTTTTTGCCCTATTTTCCTCATAAACTTACCAATGATGTCTTTAAGCATGATTGGTTGACTTTGCTAAATGTTTGACTGTTTGTCTAGATTTTTGACATATGCACAAAGTTTCCGCAGCTGTCTGGCAATTCCGCAGCCATTCAGCAATTCCGCAGCCTTTTCATTGATCTCCATGTTCCACGTGTCATTTTGAGAAACGAACCACATGGGCACGTGGGAATGAAGGTGTTGAAGGTTCATGTGCTATTGGCTTGGTCAGCAACGCCACGCATACCTCCGGTCAACGAGGGTCCAACTCCGGTCAACAAAGCCAGCTCAAACGGTGCTGTGTGAGC
This sequence comes from Pinus taeda, assembly GCA_000404065.3. NCBI lineage: Eukaryota > Viridiplantae > Streptophyta > Pinopsida > Pinales > Pinaceae > Pinus > Pinus taeda. The sequence goes on from APFE030071702.1 coordinate 3,866, forward strand.
TGAAAGGATACGTCACTCCAGATGGCAACTCCTCCACTCTACGCGGGTCATGGGAGATAGGATCCAACCTTGGATTCAACCTCCATAACGACCGTACCTTCCAGATCACCCACGGACCTATTGACGTGTTGCTGAACCATTTAATTTACATGCTGTCAGTTAATTTTCAGTTTCTTGTTTTACGCAGTAGGCAGTTGTTTACTTGCTTATAAAATCGAGCGTCTGCGCACGCTTGAAGATTAGTCTTTAGTGGTTTCATTCATGTATTTGCTACGCTTTTAGTGAGCACAGAAACTCTGTTTTGAAGCTGTTGTTTCAGCACTTTTTGACTGTAATTTCTGCATTATGAATTAATAGAAGACTGTTGTTTGACTCCTTTACGTAGTTGATTTCTCTTTGGGCTTTGTGGATGGAGGGCCCCCATTCATAACAGCCTTTGTACAGTAATTTACTTTCATGTTTTTACTATTCACTTCTTTTAAATTCAGCAATTTCCCTTTTCTTTAAACACATGTACATATTTGATTTAATTTCACTGTTACTTGATTTCCAGCAATTACTTTAAACTGATCAGGACTGTCTTTTGCAGGTGTTAGCCCGGGATTGTGTGTATTTGTGCATTTGCTTTATCTCTAATAGTATTTTCAGTTGTCATATTCATAAGTTGTTGCCTTTACTCCGTTTTCCTTGTTGATTTCTAGTTTAGTTTCTCAAGTTGTATGCTAACATATTGATGGTCTCTTTATCATAAGTTGTTCATCTTTAAGAGATTAGAATACTGATAACTTACAACTTGTTTTGGATACTTTTTAGAATTATCTCTAACTACTTCTTAATCGTGTTTTACATAGTACTATATGTTGGAAGCAGAGAGTTAGGAAGAGTTAAACATTATAACTGGTCTTTAAAATAGTTTTTCTTATCTTTTTATTGCAGCAGCATGAGTAGTGACTAGTGCTATTAGAAAGTGGTTTTTTTTCCATTTTGCTTTCAGTTTCATTTCAAGTTATTTCTTTCAAGCTTTTTCCTTTACAAAATTAGAAGGTAGTTAGAAACCACCAATAACACACACTCACTCATTTAGAAATCACCTTACACACACTATCACTCATATGTTTATAAATCTCCATTCCATCTTAGGAAGATAAATTGATCATAAACAACACCCCCAAACGACAAAAAGACTTAAGAGGTTGCCTAAGTACATATAGTACACCTTCACTTCATCAGCTTATGAGCCCCGTGTTGAAAATTAATGAAATCAATTTAGAAACACTAAATTGACCAAACAATAATCTCACCTATATTATAACTCTAAATGTCCCTTGGGAATTTTGAGTTCAGAAAAGAACCTGGTTTCTCAATTATAGAATATCCTTACTAATGTGAAATATCATATGGTCCACTAAACAATAAGTTTCAGTGGGTCATTGGGTTCTATCGAGGGTAAATCCTGGCAAGACATAGCTTTTACAACACCTTCCATTGGCATAGTTTCATGACATTCTTTTCTATTGATTATTTGTTTCATTCTAAAGTAAATCTCTTATCGTTTGAAAGATTAATTCACAAAAGCTTACATAGCCAAATCAAGTGAGATAGCTTTGGAATCTGAGCCTAAATGAGCGGGGATGCATCTACTAATAGGGATTATTAAACTATCCCTTCGCTTCTATGATATTTATATTGTTCATTTACTTTTAAAGGAAATACAGGACATGTATGTTATTTGTCTCATAGACTAGTTGACCTTGCAGATATTTATAATATAATCCATCAGTCTGTCCAAATATTCATCACAATACTTGTATCCTAGATCTTATTCACATTGGCCACATTTTTAACTTGGCAATCAAACACATGATTCACCTTTCTTGAGCCACATATCTTGTACATGGTGAATCAAAATATCAAATTTGCAAGACATAAAGAGATGGGATGATAGCATAATCTAGGAAAATGATATACATAAAAATTTATTGTAAGAAAAAATGCCAACAGCACATGAATTATATCTTCAATTTCTCATTCATCACATAGGTTTTCGAAAAAATTCACAGTTCTCTCCATTCATTTCCATTGCTCTATTTCAATTTCTAGGTTATCTGAAGTTATCCTTATCCTATATCACAGTTGTCTTTTAAAGATTGATAAATACTCCTGCAAGGGTTGTTCTTTATAAATGCCCAATGTATTTATTTGATTCATTTTTGGAAATCACAATAGAAAACGTTAAAGATTTTGGTGAACACAAGTATTTGGAATGATGTTTTTTGGGACTTGCTAGAAATTTAGACCTTTTCACAAGACCAGATTTCACAAAAAGAATTTCGAACTTGGCATAGACCAAACCAAACTCTAGCCATTACAGGATATTTGAGGTATCAATAGTAGCTACAAATCTGATGAAAAAAACTTGTTCGTTCTTGTAGGCGTGCATTTTCCTATTTATGTCGAAAGTTGCTTGCACCTAGAAATAACATATCTTTCTAAACTTAGATGCAAGTTATGAGCAACACTCAAAAAGTGAAGAAATTTGAGCTATTTATAAGTGCCAAATTCCAAGCCATCCAGGCTTCTCGCACTATAGGTAAATTGCAGATTAAACATGGAAGTAAATAAGGCCTTTAGTTTTATCTTTATAAGTTTCATAATGGATATTCTCAGACATGTTGTTATATGGATAAATGAAACATTTTTACTTTGATTGTAGGTATTTCTTTTTTTAGTTCAAGAAGCTAGAGAGATTCTATTGTTTACAACATGTCTTCCCTAGAGGCTTGGTGTTGCACTTAGCTAGTGGTGAGATTTTCTTGCTTCTAAAATGAAACTTATCCATGGAGGATCATCAACCCCTTTAACCAGGAAATTTAAGCTACATTTTTGGTTGATTCTCTCCAAGATATTTCTTATGTATTGATCTCTCCCCTCCATTTTGTTGAATCATATTGAAAACTAAAGTTAGGGTTTCAACCCATAGAAATTTAGATTTTAGGGTTTCAAGATAAAGCCTAGGCTAGGTAAGATAAGGTAATTTTGTTGTCTAATGAGTAACCAAAAATAGCTTAGAGGAGATGCTACATGTTTTAGACTCAACACGCAAGTGGATGTGTGAGTGAAGCTCTTAAAAACAAAAACAAAAAAAATCTTCTAAACACCATGCTAATAACTACAACTTGAGTTTTGGGTCATCTTAGTCACCATCCTTAATTAAAAGGTTGTGTTACACCTTATAGTTTAGAGAAATATTATAGCATGAAAGTAGACATACTAGTCCAGCTGATGAGCCCCAAAAATGGATAAATATATGGGCTCAGCCAACCTCCTAATTCGACTTAATCCACCATTCTCATTATTTTATTACATGGTTTTTATTATATTTATGCTAATAGAGTGAATTGGGTTAGTAATTATGCCAACAAGTCTAACGTGTGCTTTGTGTAGTCTTTTTGGTCAATTTGGAGACGAAATCAAACGTTTAAATGAGCACTTGGCAACCAAATTCTTGGAGAGGATTTTTAGGAAGGTGTCCCCTTCATTTATGGGCCCTTGCCTCAAATTCTCCACCATCAGCTCGGAGTTCAAGGGCCATCAAATCAATTACTACAAGGGCAGCCGAGCAAGTCAAGTAGGACTGTTGTTAACTGCAAGTTTTGGGCAGCCGAGTCCCTAAAGTTTAGGAGGGTTGTTGGGGTCCTCAATTTGTATAAATAAGAGGGCTTAGGACCTCATTTTGGTTAGCAAGTAGTTAGTCACTTTGTAGGCAGAAGTTAGCTAGTTTGTAGTTCGATTTTAGTCAGTATATTAGCTTTGCATTTCAGCACCTTTTCAAACTTTCCCTTGTGGACAATTTTTGATGTAACTCTTCTTTTCTTTCTCAATAAAGATGAATCCAGCTTTGAACCAGCTCTAAATCTCTCTTAGGAGGCTGTATCTCTTGGGGTTGGGCCCATCTCAAGTTCCCAGTACTTCCTTTGTTTACTTTCATGTGTCTTTGCTGCATTCTTAGAATAAAATCTGCTATTTAGATTTAAATCTTGGTTTGTTATTTAGGTTTCTTTTTATGTTTAAAGTAGCTTTTCGTGTTAAGATTTAGTTGATAGATTAGTAACAGGGAATATCTCCAGAAATAGGCCATCAAGCACCTCTGATCTCACCTCTCCCTCAGTGGGATCATGGGCTGGGAAAAAGGTGACATTGCTGCCAACAAAAACGTTGTTTTTCTCTACCATGCAATCCTTAGTGTACTGTTTTCATTTGCAGAAGTTAGTTATGTGTTCAGATCTCTGAAGTGTTTCATTGCATAGTTGATATACATGGTTTTCTTTCAAATAAAGCTACTGTTCATTCACTTTGTTGTTAGTTAGATTAGATTAGCTAGGACTTTGATTACTTGCAAGACTTTGTTGATTCAGTTGAATGTACACTGTGCAGAGCATCTCTACCACTCTTTCACACCTAAGCTTCATCAGGGCCATCTGTTCCATCTCCTAGCTAGGTTCCTCATCTCACATCTATCCTTTTGCCCACGTAACCCTACCTTTTTGTGCAATCATTGGTCCAGCCTTCTTTGAGCCAAGTCAGCCTTCTACACCTTCTCACCACTCCATCCACTAGTCCCTAGGTCACTCCAGGCCCCTATCCTGCCTCCATGCCCACTCCTTCATCTTTCTTCATCCATCCATCCTCCAAAATCCCATTTCTGAACATCCTGTAGAAAATCGCAGAACATCCTGTAGAAATTCCTGAACATCCTGTAGAACCCCTGCAGACTTCCTGTAGAATCTCACGAATGAGGTTTCTTGAAGGCCAAACTCTATGAAACTCTCAGGAAGGATGCTAGGGACCCCTTAGGCCCTCTCTGAACCTTCCCAACCTCCTGCAAGCATTTTATCTCTCCAATCCACCTCTGCACAGTCAAAAAAACTTGCATGCATGATAATTCTAACAACTTATTCAAAAATACAAAAAGATGGTTCTTTCATATTTTGCTGTAGACATAGCTTAGATACATGCATTTCATCTTCTTAAAAGTCAATGGCATCATTCCCAGTAGTTTGCATCCTCTTTCTTGCATTAGTAGAGCTAGCTGGTAAAATTAGGGTTTGCGTTTGCTTTCAGCGTTTCAGTTTCTTTCTGCAAATAGATTAGATTTCTTCGAGTTAGCTTTCATCCATCAGTTAGAAATCTTCTTCTCAGATCTCATAGAAGTTGGCTTGAGCCCCTAGCAGACTTGTGCCAACTGACCAAGTGACAGCTGCGGCAAGAGCTAGTACTTGTGCATACAACACCGTCGCTTCCAAGTTTGTTACGAACTACCGGGTTGATAAAATTAAAGACGGGAGTCCCAGGAGTTGCATCATTATTGCTGCAATACTGGAGCCCACCACCAGCCATGGAAACTATGGAAGAAACTCGATCAGATCCCCTAACAGTTTGTGCCCCATGTGTGCTTACAAATTCGATTTGAGTTACTACTAATGCCTACGAAACCAAATATCAGTTTAACTACATTTGAAGTAAATCTTGAAATCCAAACACATCATAAATGTAGAACTCTTACCTTCGTATCAAAGGGAACTCTTGCTGCATCAAAAGTACAGTTCTCAAATGAGTGTAATAATTGATGGCCATTAGCCTTGACTAAAATTTTGATGCCATTATCATTGGTTGAAACTGCCAATAATGTCCCTTGTTGAAGTGGATACAAGGAGTACTCTGATAATAGGAAAACATAAAAGCTAACATGAAAGTCTTTCTTTCTAGCCATGCAAGTAGTTCACATTAAAAAAACAGTGTAAGAAAATATGCAAAACCATACAGCTAACCCAACATCAGCATCAACATTTGATAGTAGGTTTGTGTTGTCCACGTCGCATAACTTGATCAAATATTCATTTTCGACATCTAAAATTAAGTTCTTAGTCATATCAAACTGCAAAATATCCAAAGAGTGCTTATAAAATCCTTGATAAGTATGCTTTATAGCACCTTCACTCCCATTCCATTCAAGAAGAAACAATTCTCTTTCTCCTCGTATTCCACATGAGCAGAGCCTGCATCGAGTTTTCAGTGTTTTTATTCTCCATGTATTGTAGAGCTAATCAATAATCAACATAAATAATGCATAGCACAAAGCAAGAGCTGAAATGACACGATGAATCAACCTTGTCCCATTAGCACTATATGTCATTATAGTGAACCACTGATTAGGAGCATCATAATCAACCCTTGAACCCATCAAATCATATAACCAAGCCTTTATCTTGCCATCAAGAGTTTTTGAAAAGATAAACTTATACACAATAAGTGTCTAATATAAAGCTTTAGCTTGAGGAATATTCATATCCACGAAATCAGTCTCCCTAAAAAACAAAACTCTCCCATTCATATTAAAAAAAATTAGAATCACAACAAAGAGTTCATACATGAATGTTTTCTTTAGAATGGGGGCATACAAAATATGACTGCTTCGTGACTTTCAAAAGTATACTGCTTAACACTAGTAACAACATACCATACCTCTTGCACCAATCGATCTTTATCAACCTAAAATTTTCCAAGCCCTGCACTTTGCACAATATAGAGTTTCATGTCAAACCTTTATTGTTTTTTCATATCCACAGGTAAATACACAATTGCTTGTTGGGATATGAAAAAGCAAGGCCATTTACACCTTCAACATGGGAATCAATATACCAAAATAAATTATATATTAGATGTGAAAGAACAATGAATTCACTAAAGCAAGTAATACAACAAATACAATACATGGAGAAACAAGAAGCACTTTCTATAAGATAGACCTCAATGTTCTTTGTAACTAGGTTTAGGTTTATTACAAGAAGACTGAATGAGAGGGCTCGAATACCTTCAAGTGTTTCCACAAGTCATTTTCAACGTGAAAGGAATATACGTGCACTATGTGCTATGAATAATCTTCTCATGTATATTAAAAAAGCACATAATCATACATTATATTTCAAATATGGGTTCAATCATCTCATTACCAATAATATATAGACATCTTCAATATTAGCATAATATGCAATTTTCTTGGTCTAATTACATACCAAACAAAGAACCATATGGACTCCACACAATAGGATTGACCTATACAAGAGGATCCTTGAGAACTACTGCTTGTTGTCTAGAAAATGGGATGACCAAGTTACTTAGAAAATTCATTACAAAGAATGGTTAAGAAAGATAAAAGTTATACTTATGAAAATTTTCCAAAAACGACCAACCACAGCCAAATGGAAAAGTAAAGACCAGTTATTGTAGATACCTGAAGTGTTCCCAACCTAAATATTCATAGGATACATCAAGGGAAACATAAACAAAAAAAATTGTGACTATAAAGGTGTAAAGGTCATATATATTACCTGCATGGAAACTGAACAAGATCCAAGATCCCAAACCCTGAAATTTATATCAGCCATATTTCCTATGAACCTTATTTCCATGCACCAATTTCACCCACATGTGTACCAACTAGACCACTGTAGCAATGAATACATATTAGCACCATAAAAATATGTACTTTGTAAAATATGAAGAAGAATAATGGCACTCATGCCTTCCAAAGAGAGAATATGCATTCCTAAGCATATGAATTAATCTAAACATATAAAATAAGCATCATAGAAAACAAAGTCATACGTAAAATTATGGTATGCTGCAAAGGATGAAAATCCATTCTCTTCACTGCAGATCCTTGATTTATAGTTCGTGCAACAATCTTGGGAAGGTCATCCTATGAATATAAGCCCTGTGGAATATTTGGACTAGTATAGCTAACCTGTGAATTCGTTATAGTTAAACCACCTAATCCTCAAAAAATATTGATGCTCTTATAAACCACCACATTGATACTTGAATGAATATTTTTACCTGTTACATTTTCTTCATTTTTAACTAACCATAAATTACATTAGTTGATGTTTGATAGTGAAAATTAATTATATGGAGAAGGAAAAGTTAGAATACCTCATCACCAGATTTCCCAATTGTCCTTGCTCATTTTAGAAAGTAATCAAAATAAATTGATCAATAAGCCCCTTAGTGAGCATTAGGAGGGGTCCCAGATGGTTCAAAAAAGCCGCTTATTGGCTTGATGGGCCCTGACCCAGGTTCAACATTAATTAGCCAAGAAAATCCTTACACTACTGGCCCTTTCGGAATCAATCCACAGAGTGCAGACTGAAGTCTCACTCGAAGCAGTATGGGGGGATGCAGGAAACAATTTTCCACACCCTGAGATGGTTGTGATGTCGCTTTATACCCTAATCCTTCCTTCATGTAGACTGATGAGCGTTTTTAGGGCTTATCAATGCACTTCTCTTATTCGGCTTTGAAACATTCGCAAAGGTTTGCGATCATCCTTCGCAGACACTAAATGGGCAATTCAGATGCTTACATGCCCCAGTAATCACTCTTACTTCTGTGTCTACCCAGCTTAGCTTAAGTATTGATTAACTTCAACATGCATTATGATTATCTTCGCGTAAATAGATATTTTTACTTGCGTTTATATGACAAAGTAAAGCACATAAATTCGTGCATCAATATAGCATTAAATCATAAACCTGTCATTCAACATAACATAACCACATACATTCATAACAGAAGTAAAATAGCTCATACACATCTATCTCCATAATAATTCTATTTATTGATTGTTCAGATCTCCAGTACAGACTCTAACTTCCTTGCGCACACAGTTGCAAGGGTCCGTGCACTCAGCTGTGGACTTCTACCTAGGCCTCTACGGACTCAGCCGCAGAGCCTCTTCCTACACTAATACTCTTTGCTCTTAGCTCTCACAGACCATTACATCAAACAATTTCAAAAAACTTACTTAGAACTAAACTTTATTAGACTCTTCTAAGACTCATTTTTTATACATTCCCATGGTTCGCGAAACAAGGGTGAATCTCATCAAGCCAACACAAGCTTCCCAAACAAAGGGTAGAAACCCTTTTTAACTGTATACATCTTCGTGATCTACGCCCAAACAATGCGGAGACTTTACATTATTTATACAAAACTTGGGCCTTTAGCACCAAAAATTGGGCTTTTAACCCTAAAATTGACCCTAGGGGACCCGTTCCCAAAAAGCCCCCAACACAAATCTCGTGACTCGCCCCGAGTTGCTTGGGGAGTGCAGAGATCTTGTCGCGAAGACCTCCCAGCTCCACTTGTACGACTGCAACCTCAGCAGTACACTGCGTCGCTGCCTACATAGCCTACTCAACCAGCAGTTCTACGCTATCTACCTCTATTTTCTATTGTGTCACCTACGGACTGGCAAATTTCCCTTCAATGGAGGCAGTGAGTACATACGCTTCCTCTAGTCAAGGCCCCAATCTAGCCTTCAGTACTACCTCCTTACGCTAAGCTGCATCCACTTTTTCCTTTAATGCCTTTGCTTCCTACAACTTTCCCAACCTCTACGTGATGGCGATGGTGCGCGTCGTCCTTTTTACCTCGTCGTACCTCTGCTGCAGTTCTCATGCCTCAGTTTCTAGCCTTTTTAGGTTGGGATCTTCTTGCAAACTGGTAACTACTTCGAGCACTTGCTTGAAGAGTGTAATGCAATCCTTCATTGTGGTATCAATAGTTGTAATGGCATCTTTGATAGCGGTCTCACGCTGCTCCCTGACTTCTAGTGGAGTCGAAGCCTGGGCCCTCAACTCAAGTTTTATGATCTTAAGGTTTAGTTCAAATTGAACCTTAGATAGATCCGTTTGTGCCTTGCGCACAACTGCAATGAGATTCCTGATTCTTGCGTCGCCTGGTGCATCTTCTGAGATGTTCATCTATGGAACAGTCTACCATGCCTTAGCCACCACAGCTTTTGTATGCTCATTCTTTTCTACAACCTTCTTAAGAAGATCAATCGCAAATTATTTTCAATGAACATTTGTGCATTGTTCACCTTCTGCTCACTGATAACATTCAAGGTGCACTGTTCTCGATCCCACGTTTCCGTGATCACACCATCGATCAGGGTGTGAAGGGATTCACTTGGAAGCACATCCAAGTTTAACCTGAATTTCTTAATGGCACTGACAGTAGCCCTGTCAACCTCTCCTTCTGCGGTCAATGTTCCATCTAACAGCACGACAACTCGAGGATCCATTGAACGAACCATCTCCGCTACATTTGAGGTTCCAGGTACCAAACTACTCGACGTCGCCTTGCCCTGCCCTATAGTGGTTTACACTTGAGTAGCCCGAATCTACAGCTTGTGCAGACCCATTTGAATGGTGACCAAGGCCTGTTTCTGTTGTTGCTCGAACTATTGTAGCAGTTCCGCGGTCGCGTCCCTCACTTTATCACCGATATCATTCAAATCACCCTTTGTCAAGGTAATTGTGTCCAGGGACAATTTGATGGCCTTGGAATCATTCCATGGCCCTACTTTCTCCTCCTCCCTTATGTGCTTAACCCAAAATGGAGTAGTCTCCGGATATATTCCTCCCTGCTCTGAGCACTGCTCCTCCTCCTCTATCTATGGAGAAGGCGACTTCTAACTCCTATCAGAGTCGAGATCATCCTCTTCCTCCTCCCCTTCTACCTAGTTTTTGGCAGCTCTCTCTGCTTTGGCTTTGTCCTCAGCTTCCTTCCTCCGTCTTTCAGCCAACTGCTCCATTTTTAATTTGGCCTCTTCCTTCTTCTGCTTCGTGGAAGACTTACTAGACCCAGCTGATAAGTCTGAGGCCATGCTCCATTCTGCTAGCCAACTCTCTAGGACCACGGTGATTGCATCATCCGTCACCATGTATGGAAGATCATACCATTTTTGTGTCAGGTCCTTCTGCGCTCTGAGGGAAACGCAATGGAAGTTCACCTTGAACTTCACATATTCAGATAATTGCTCAAAGACAGTTGGTGAGATTCGCGGCTTGCAATTAAGTGTGGCGTAGATGTTTGATTCCATGAGAATTCAGAATATCTTGTTGTCCTTGACCCTTTGGGGTTCGATCGTGGCCTAGACTGAAGCGAACTCTGCTGGTTTTGGTAGCTCTGGTGCAATTGAAGGAAACTAATTGTCCTCCAGTAAGTCCCATGCAACCAGTACAATTGACAGCAACATCCATGCATAGTGGAAGGTCTTGCACTTCTCTATAGTTCGTGAGGAACTCACTGCATAGGTAGTGCACCCAGTTAAATTATACACCCTCTACGCACTGGGGTGCTAAAGATAAAATTGGTGCCCGCACTTCATCTGCATGACAGTTCCTCATGGTTTTCCCTTCTAGGATTTGGGTGCCTACTTTAAGTGTGGGGTCAGTTATGATGGAGATGGAGTAGTCGCATGGCTTCTGAGTGGATCTGGAAGTCACTCGTGAGTGATCTTAGTTACTTAATTAATGAATGAAGGTATTACAGACTCATGTGCTGGTGTGTGTCTATGTTATCTTAGGCAACAGATCGATCAGATTACAAAGTACACAGAAACTGGAAAATAGAAAACAGTAAGAGAAACACAATAAGCAAACACAAGAACACAACGAATTAACAAGGAGTTCACCTAATCCTCCTAGGCTACATCTCCGGTCCAGCTTTCAGTGGTGGCCTTTTCTTATTGTATCTTTAAAGCAAATTTTTTATAAGGAAGAGCTCAATTTGAGTCTCCTGAAACAGATGATGCTTAGCAGGGTGGTTCTTGGATACCCCCAAGCCATTGGAGTGCACAGAATCTTCCTTACCAAATCTCGACCTCAACTGGTCTTGAATGGGATGAGTCCAATTTGGTACCCAGTTCCTGAAAGATATCCTCTCATGGATTACTTGAACCTCTCAAGCCTTTTGTCTGCTCGTTGCTACCTTACTCTGTATTTTAGCTCAGCTCTCTATTTTTTGCTTCTTGCTTATTCTATGTTCTATCTCTCTGTCTCACTGTCTTCTTCTTTCTTACAGTGCTCGCTTGTTTCTGGTCTCTGTCTGTTCATCCCTTAAAGCCAATTTGTCTCGTGACTATTCGTTTCCTCTTCCACCCCTTCAGATTGCCTGCTGTTGTTCGCTTGGAGTTCCCTACCTCTGCGTCATCACCACTCTGTAATGTCTTGCAGGGAAGTAGCCACTTGTCCTCTCACGAACTGCGCTAGCTCTTCCTCAAATGGTTCGGTATTTTGGTTACGTTGTATAATGATTCATCCGCCAACTCAACAATCAAATCGGACTTCATACTTTTATACACCGCAACTTAATTCTCCCTCCAGATCCAGTCATTCATCGGGCATAATCTCTGCCATCAGATCTGGAGCCCCCAGATCCTACGGTGTTCTCTCTTATCACACAATTGATTTGCTCAACTGTTAGCCCACGATCAGAGGCGGTTTTCTCTCTCATCTGCTAGACATGCATCATGTAATGTGTGAAATCGCTCGTTCTCCTACCAAATCCACTTACCACCCAACATGCCTCCAATATTCTGCCGGTTTTGGAGCACGGGGCCTGCCTTTTGCTTTAGTGCTTTCCCTATGGTTTATCGGCTTCCCATGTGACCGAGCACTCGGGGCATTTCCTTCTCGAGGGGTTTTTCCCAGCGATGCGCTAATCACGCATCAGAAATGGCCTCCATTTT
>APFE030071703.1:12966-67146 GCA_000404065.3 Pinus taeda
GCTTGTTGAGCTCCCTATAATCCGGACACATGCGCCATGATCCATCCTTCTTGTGCACCAATACTATTGGAGCAGAGAAAGAACTTTGAATAGGTTGAATTATATCAGCCTCTAGCATTTCTGCAACCATACGTTCAATTTCACTCTTTTGGCCACATGGATATCTATATGGCCTGATGTTTGGAGGAACACTTCTTAGAATCAGATGAATAGCATGATCATGATCACGAATAGGTGGGAGACCTTTGGGAGTCTCAAATACCTTGGAATGATTGTCCAAGACTTTTTGGAGATTTGGAGAAATAGATGATTTCGATGTGAAAACATCTAGCGAACATAATTGTGCAATTACACCTCTTTGTTCCTTTTTTAGAAGCTTTGTCATACTGTTAGTGCTAATTATCTTTCCCGGTTTCCCTGTGATACCCCTTAATTCAACTTCCTTTCCTTCCGCAGAAAATTTCATGAAAAGTTCTTGAAAATTAAAATTTATTGTACCCAAGGATTGTAGCCATTAGACTCCTAGTACAACATCAACACCTCCCATTGGAATGGAAAGCATTGGGCTAGTCAATACATATTCTCCCATGGATAGCTTGATATTATGGCACTTTCCAGAGCAATTTTTGTTCCTCCATTTGCAATCATCACTTGACACTCTGGTGCTGGATATAGGAAGCAATTCAATTCTTTTGCTACCTTACAATGAATAAAATTGTGGGTGCTTCCTGAATCAATCAAAACTATTACCTTTTTCTTCTTGATTTGTCCTTTATCTTGATGGTTTGAGGAGTGGTAATTCCCACCAATGCATTACAAGATATGGTCAGATTTATTTGTTCTTCATCTAGGCTTTGTTCCTGGAGTATATCCTCTTCTTTTGACCTTTCTTGCTCCTTTTCTTCTTCCTGTTCACAACCTATGTAGAATAATTTCTTCTCAGCACACTTATGAACTTTAGTGTATTTGCTATCACAACTGTAACAAAGCCCTTTTTCTTTTTTTTCTTCTAATTTTTGTGGTGTCAACCTTATAGGTTGTGGAAGAATAGGGGCAATAACACTTCCATCTTTATAGTTGTGAATGGTATGCTTCCTGGTTGCCATAATTTTGCTTTCCATTTTTCTTGCTAACCTCAATGCATTCTCTAATGAATCAAGTTCCCAATGGCGAACATCATGTTGGATATTATCCTTTAAAGTCCCTATGAACACATCAATCCTATGCTCCTTTGAAATATTTTTCACCCTTATGTTCAATTTTTGGAACTCTTCAATGTGCTCCATTATTGAAACCTTTTGTTTGAGACTTATCAATTGGCTAAAAAAAGTGTTGCTTTTTGTATCCTCATAATGTGCTGTCAATTCTTCCGTAAAAATTGCCCAAGTGATAAATTTTTTACGAGAGAAAATCCATTGATACCATACAAACTGATTTGGTTCCAAATATAAAGTTTCCATACGTACCTTTTGTGTGTTTTGCACATTATTGAGATCTAAAAATTGCTCCATCTGTAATATCCATGTTGGGGGATCCTTGCCGTCAAACTTCCTCATATAGATTTTTGGAATATGATGGGTCTTTGATCCCACATTAGAGTCTATGGAATCATGATTAACATTTCTTTTGTTCGCATCATGAGTTTCCTTTACTACCTTTTCACAATTAGTAAGTATTTCTTGTAGAAAATTTGTCAAATCTGTCTTCATATCTGTCATGCTTGTCTTCAAGTTTGTGTTCAAATCTATCTTCAATTCTTCCATGTCTGTCTTCAAATCCGTCTTCCAATCGTCCATCTTAGCTTCCACGCCCTTTATCTTAGATTCCATGCCATTTATCTTAGCTTCTGTTAGCTTTTGTGAGGCTGAGATTTTTTGCACTTGGTCTTGTAATTTTGATATATCATGTAGCATTTCTTCCTCTTCTTCATGAGTCATGCTAGAGCTTTCAGGTTCCTTACTAGGTGTTTGCATTTTCTTTCCTCGGTGAATCAGTTACCGATAATAATTCTCTACTATGCCCTTTGAATTCCTTCAAAATAAATTTTCAAACCAAGCTTAAGAAAAAATTCAAGAAAATCTACACACCTTTTTTCACTTTGTAGGAGCTCAATATTGCCTCTGATTTATCTCTGTACTTTCCAATCATCTAGTTTTGAATTTGTGACCTATAGTAGCCCTCTGTGTCCTCTTTCCAATGCCACAAGTCTGACCCAAATTGGATTCTCCAAGGAAGAGTTATGCGAAATCTCCCACAGTGACTTGTTTATAGATTAGTTCAGTAGAGCGAACTTGTACGACATGCCACGAGTCACCGTTTTGACCTTTGGATCTGAAAAATGCACACAAGAAACTACAGTCCGTCCTCTTTCTCTACCTTCTTACGAAATTTCAATCCGATGCCCAGAGAGAGAGTTATGACGATTTTCCCCAGGTCACCTGTTTTTAATGTAATTCGGGAGTCTGCAAAAAGACCAACTTCCTCAGATCATATCTCCACAAATATCGCATAAAAAGCTCTGAAATTCTGACCCAAGGTTCATCACGATTTCTTCTCAAATGGGTTTTTATTTCGACTAATGAAACATCACAGAAAAAAGTTATAGTGAAAATGCCACGATGAACTATTTGGAGCAGCGAAACCCTAGAATCCAAAGCTCTGATACCAAATGTTATGAAACTAGCTCAAGAAAAGATAGAAAAGAGAGATCAACACCTTAGAATTCAGCCTCTTCGAGGGGGAAACCTCCTTTACATTACATAAATGAACAATTCTTGGATGATTCAAATGACAAAACCTCCTTTCTATATATAGGAGTCTAAGGAGTCACAATATAATCCAGCCGACCTAACAATAATAATATAAAGCCACAAAAATAACAATAGAGGGATTCTATGGGGCACAGAAATAACAATATGGGGGTAATAGAGGCACAACAATATAAATAAGGGGTATAACTACAATAGTAATGGGGTAATCACTAGTATTATAGGGACCCAACATTTTCGCATTTTTTGTTGTTCCTCTTAAGGAACAACACTTTTTCACATGCATTTTTTTGTTGTTCCCTACAGGGCACAACACCTTTTTGTGTGTATTTTTTCTTTTTTGGTATGCATTTTTTTTGTTGTTCCCTACACAGAACACCACTTTCTTTTTGAGTGTTTTTGTTGTTCCTTCAAAAAAAAAAGCAACACTTTGGGAGTATTTTCGAGAGCAACCCTTCCTTCCTCTTGTGGGATTATTCATAGTTCATTGATTCCCTTTCATGGTATGAAGTACACTATTTTTATGAGGACAAGAATTCTGGATTCTATTGAAGCAAGTTAATATCATTTACGTTATGATCTTTAACAAGACAGCTTCTTGATGATAGTTTATTTTCAAAAGGACACAATTATTTATATATTACTTTACTGCATTGTTTTCTACTGTACATGATACTGATTGACCATCTTAATACCATGTTGGTTTCACCCTTCTTGGCTATAATCTTCTCTGTCTATAATAAATGAGATTGTGGGTATATTTTTTCTATTGACATGTTCAACTTCTTCTACCGTCCCTCCTCTTAAGGAGTACTAAGCCTCCCTCTTTTTATCATAAAAATGTGTAATAACAACAAAATTTTGGTCGCATATGGAGGATAGGGCGTCTCAGTACGAGCCAACCTACCATGCTCATAAGGTTGTAACAAAGTGACATTCCCATTATGGCCACCACACTAGGGTTATGATCCACTGGATAGCCAAATTATCCCTTGGAATAGGAGGTCTCATCACGAGCCGGCCTGATCACTTTTGCTACATCCCAGTGAATGGCAGTGTAGTTATCTAGTTACCATGCCAGCACATTGATCTCTTCTGTAGAACAACACTAAAACTCTCCATTTATAAATTGAGGATCCTAGCTCATATGGGTTAAAAAGCAACCCTGTCGAGGCTATGGACGCCTGTTGGTAGCAGAGGCTCTGCTTATGGTATTGAAGTTATATTTTAGCCTTTTCTTATTTTTTCTTTTTATCGGAGAAGTTATTTCCTTAATTGGTTTCCCTATTTTGAACCTTTACGCATGAGAAATTGGTTTTTGATCAATCACATCATTTTTTAGCTAGAATACCATTAATAAAGCATCTTTTTGGCATATTGTCATTCTTTATCTTTTTTCATAACTTATCATCAATCCAAAGCGTCCTATCTCTTATTCATAACTATCTTTACACACTTTGCTCTCATTATAAACATAACTCTCACAGTCCTATCATTGATATGTGTACTCTGCTTCACTCACTGCTGTATTGTTCATTCCCTTGCCTTGTCATCAGCACAACACTTTTCATAGGCTTTATGGTCATGGAATCCCTTTTCCAATTAGAGGGGGGAATGTATGCATTATGGGATAACATGCGATATGATTATTGCACTCTACCATAACTTGTTCATTCGACAAAATATTAATATTGCATGTATACAAAAGTTTTTCTGATTGAAATTTTTGCATGCATCTTAACCTATTTCTATTCAAAACTAACACTATGGATTCAAGAACATTGTATGCACAATTGTGATTTGTTTACAGGAGAACAACAAGTATGCAGGGGAAATTCTATTCACGGCATGACCGCACTATTGCAACTAACAGAAGCGGCTCGAGCAACTCGTGAATGTGAAAAATTCTTCCGACATGATGTGCTTGCCTAGATTCCCCAATTTTCAGCACCCACTCTGTCTACATCAGCTTCAACAAATTCCAGTCCATATATGTCATTCCAAATTTTTCTTTTTGGAGGTAAAACTCAACGTAAAATAACATAATTTTCTGATTTATTACGAATTTAGGAGAATTTAATGAAATCCATTTCGAGGATTATTTATCATCCTTCATTCCACATATTTACCGCTTCCCCTTTTTCAGCGGCATATCATCTTTTAGTTTGGGGGAGTGTTGCTTTCATTCATTTCTTTCTTATGACCATGTCATTCATATTCTTTATCATCTATTACTATTCTTCTTCATTCTCAACACCTCCCTTATTCCATGTTGTTTTACACCAAGCATAGAATTCAACAGTCGGTAGAAACCGCCTCTATTTGTTTTCTAGCATTACATGAGGGCATGCTAATTCTTCAGAGAGGGGGAGGAATTGCTACGCATGACGGATGTTTTCTACTTTCTTTCTCATTTAAGGCATACAATTATTGTGCAGAAATTAATTTCTATAATACTTTTAAAAACTATGAATTCAATTCTTGCGATTTCTAGAAAACACAGACATATTATTAAAATAGACATACCCAGATAATTTCAAGTTAAATTGGTTCATAAAATTTCGGAAATCATGCACTCTCAACTACAACCATTTTGTTTATATTTCATGATCCGTGCATCAAAATGATCTGATTTTTGGATCATAGAAGCATTAATATATTTCAACAAAATCGGGTTCATAGCTTTTGGGAAAATGGTTAATGAAGGTTGCTGTCACTTATATCATATTTTGCTACGACTTCATTGTTATGCCTTTATCAAGATTGCTAAAATTGAATATTCATTAAGTGAGGAGGAATTCATTTGTTCTATAAGCTGAGATGAACAAATTTTTTTTTGCTTGGTCAACACATGGGTATTGTCTTTAGGTTGCATGAGGACATGCAACATATTCAGTTTTTGTTGCATGAGGACATGCAATATATTCGGTGTGGGGGTGTGTTGGGCCGTGAATACGACCACTTTGTAACACTTATTTCATCCATTTTTACTCTTCTCTATTATATCATTTGTTATAATTTATCATTTAAATCCATTCTATAAATGATTTATGCTCTTATGGATGAATATTATTTATCTTCCTTTATTTCTAATAAATTTATGATTATGCATGATTTTTATCCATGATAGTTTTAATAAATTGGTTATAACATTATCCACCATTTTTAGCCTCCAAGATAATTTCCAGATTGAAGATTTGATCATTAAAAGCGCCAACTCAGAAATGCGTTGGAATAAGAAGTGACAGTTTTGCGGTTGAGATTTTGAGCAAATGAAGATGAATCTAGAAAATCTAGAACATTGGTTTTGTCCAGAACGGATCAAATTAACTTTACCAAAGAACAGTTTGCCCAAATTCATCTTGTATTGAGAGAAACGCAGGGTTCTTTGAGCACGATTTTCTCAGATTCATTGTGTGGCCGTTTTCCAAATCTCAGCTGCAAAGCCAAATTTGCCTTGCTCTTGTTGAAAGATGGATGGAAATATATCTTCTTGTTGATCAATTGGTTGGAAACAATCTAATTTTGTAATACAAATCATGTTGTAATTATCTCTGTTGTAACTTCTCTCTGATCTCTCTATTCAAATGAAAATAGAGATCAGAGATGGGGAGGGATTCAAATAATGGAATTGAGATTGAAGATTCCCCTACACAAAAAGATAGAATTCCTTCCCCTACTACTAGATCAACTTCCTCAAAGGGTAAGGCAATCCTATAGGATCCACATCAAAATCTATAGGAAGCAAAAATAGTCCTATAGGATCCTCTACTGAATCTGAAGGAGGCACAAAAATCGGAAAGAAAGGTAGGGGAGCAACAAGAAGCTAAAGAGGAAGACCCAGTGACAAAGGAAACCAACCCCCAATGTAACATGGACTCCTATTATTGGTTTATTAAAGGAGATAGGTTAATACCTCAAAATTTTACCATCCCATTGTTCTTCGAGCTTGAGAAGGAGAGGACCAGAACCCACCGATGGATGTAGATTTTCAAATCAAAGCGGATGGAAGACATTTGGCACATGGAAGAGAAACTCAAAGAAATGGGTAGAGAGCTAAGTGTCTTAAGGGACAAAGAAACTATAATGAGAAATCAACTTGAGAGAGAAAATGCATGGTTGAGGGTACAACTGCAAGAAAGAGAGAACCAACTTGAATGTATGGCTAGCCACTCCTTGGAGGAAATCTAGTGTAGGATTCCAACTAAATCCTATTCTCTTTATGTCAAATAACAATGGCTACAGTTTTAGATTAATACACTAGCATAGAGGGGAACAATGCCATTTTAGGACTACAGGCAATTTATTGATTTTTGTGATCAATGTACACTAGAGGATAGGGCCAAAATGGCTAATTTTTATTTGCACAACATGGCCCTCATAGACATGAATGTTTGGGACCCTAATTCCAAGCTAGGAGATCTACTATTAATGGCTTTGGCATCATGGATGAACCATGAGGAGTCAAGAGCTATAGAGATGAAAAGGATATTAGTCAAAGAGCAAATTGAACCTCTTTTGATAAGAGTTGAACAATCAAATCCCATTGCCCTCATCAGTATCCATAATTTGATTGCAAATGATCCTCAGCTGACATCTAGATATCTTGCTGCCCAAGAGCAAGAAATTTCACATTTTGAGGACATGTTTAGGTTCCTAGGAGATGATAGTATACATGCTTGCCTAAGGAGATGGAACACACTGCCAAATAGCTTAAAGATAAGAGAATATAACTCCCCTTAAAGGTTGAGAGAGGAACTCAACAATAGACCCATGGATGAGGAATCTATGCAAAGGTTGAAGGTCAATTGGATAGGCCTAAAACTCAGTCCACCACTACTTAGGGATGCTAGAAGGGAGAAAGGAAGAAGAAGAAAAGAGGTAGTGGGAAGAAGTAGAAAAGAAATTAGGCTTCTATGAACAAGAATAGGAGATCACAGTAGAGTCATGGGATGTCAGAGAGGCTACTAAAGCCATGAAGGATATGGATATTGACTAAGTTGCTCAGAGGATGCACAACACTTTCAGTAGGGGGGTGATGATGAGCCACATCATTGGCTAATTATATGGGCCTTAATTCGCCTCCAATCTTAGTAAAACCACCTATTCTCATAACTTATTGCATAATTTTGATTATATTTTGTTTATGAGATGAGTTAGAGTTGGATATTTTTCTTTGTGGTCTAACGTGCATTTAATGCATGATTAAAGGATAAAAGAAAGGAATTTTTGCAAAGATTAAGGTCAAAAATTGAATGGGACAAGGGAGAGGGATTGTGCTCTTCTCCATCTTTCATTGTTTTCTCAAGGAAACAACATCAAATTCTAATTTCTCAACTTCTTCAACCTTCACTTGATATTGTTTCCTCATACCATATTCAACCTTTTCAAATTCTACCATTTTAAGTTTTAAGTTCACAATCGCTTTGTTGATTTTGGCTTCCTTATCATCGCAGATCTGCAACAATTTTTCTTGATCCTTGCATGCAACTATTAGGATAGAACTCTCAACTCTAATAATATTAACAACATTCTCATCTTCACTATGTGCATCACCATGATCTAAATTTGAATTATCAAAATTATAGCTCAACAAAAAATCATTTAAGTCTATACCTTTAGGTGCAACAATTTCTTATGTCTTCTCATCATCTGCTAAATTATGTGCACTGGAAGAATGAGACTTGTGTGGCTATGATTCTTCTTCTTGTTTCTCTTATTCTCATCTTCAAACTTTCTACCACTACCACCTCCAAATATGGATTTCAGCTTGTCCCACATCTCTTTGGCACATTTAAAACCCACTAGTCTCTTCATATCATCATTATGAAGGTTATAATTGATTATACACCGTGTTTATGCATCTTGCTGCAAAAAATTATCTGGAATTGGATCTTTGCCACAAACTTCACACACTACTTTCCACATGTTAGATCCACAAGATAAAATTTGAGATTTTACATTTTTGTGCCATACGTTGTAATTTTCAATAGTGAGGACAAACATTCGGAAAAAAAAAAAAAAATCAAATTTCGCCAATAAACACTAGATATACTTTGTAGTGAACAAGCTGCAACCAAGAGCCCTACTTTGATACCAATTCCTGGAATCCTTTGAACACTACTAAGTGGTAGGGTGAATCAATAGTGTGATCTTATGTTAGGTCATTGTACTACTAGTGTAGCCCCTTATAGTTATTAGTGCAACCGCCTTATGGTATTGTTGTGCCCATGTAGTCCCCATGTTGTTATTATTTTACCCCATAGAAGCCCATTATTGTTATTGTTGTGCCCCTACAATATTATTGTTATGTAGGCTCTGATTATATTGGGACCACTTAGACTCCTATCTATAGAAATGAGGTATTGTCATTTGTATCATCCAAGAATTGTTCATTTTTGTAATGTAAAGGAGGTTTCCACCTCGAAGAGGCTGTTTTTTAAGTCATTGATTAATCTTTTCTATATTTTAATGAGATGGTTTCATAACATTTAGTATTAGAGGCTTTGGATTCTAGGGTTTTGTTGCTCCAAACATGTCATTGTGGAATTGTCACTATAATGTTTTCTATACCAAGGTTCAGAAGCTAGAAACAAAACCTATTTGAGCTGAAATCATTCTGAATCTTGGGTCTGAATTTCAGGTCTTTTCTTGTTATATTTTTGGGGATATGATCTGAGGAAGTGAGGATTTTTGCAAGCTCCTGAATTTCATCCCTGAATTTTCGCTATAATTTTGTTTCTACGAAGGTTCAGACTCCAAAATTAAAACTTGTTTGAGCCAAACTCTTGGTGAAGCTTGGGCCCGAATTTTGGATGTTGTTTGGCTATAGTTTTAGAGATATGGTCCAAGACATTTAGAGTTTCTGCAAGATCCTGAATTACATCCCAAACCGGTGACCTTGGGAAAATCATCATAACTTTCTCTCTGAGATTTAGATTGAAATTTAGTAAGACATTACAGAAAGAGGTTAGACATAGCTTTTTTATGTATTGTTTTCAGGTCCGAAGGTTGAAACAGTGACACATGGCACTTCATACAAGTTTGCGCTACTGAAAACGTATATAATGTGGTTATCTTGGGAGATTGGTCATAAATTTTTCTTGGAGAATCCATTTTTTATCATACTAATGGTATTGGAAAGAGGATGTAGAGGGATAATGCAAGTCACAATTTCAAACCTTGGAGATCCAAAATTTCAAAGATAAAATAGATTCAAGATTGAGATGCTAAAAGAAATAAAAAGGATGACTTGAATCAAGAAAATAGAAACACCTAGTAAGCAAAATGAGATCGATGATTTGAAGAATGTGATCAAAGATAAGATAAATAGTTTTATATGTGTCATGGAAGCTAATATCGATGCTAGGGAAGCAGATTTGAAGAAAGGCATGGAATATTTGAAGAAAGACATGGAAGGCTTGAAGGAAGGTGGGACAAAGCTGCTACAAGAAAGGCCTCCTAATGATTAAAAGGGAGAAGAGGAAAATCATGATGAGAAAATAATAAATGTTAATAATGAGCTCATATAATCTAACATTGGATTGAATAACCACCATATTCCAAATATCGATATAAGGAAGTTTGATGGCAAGGATTTCATAACATGGATGCTACAGATTGAGAAATATTTTGATCTACATGACGTGAAATTGTTAGAAAGGGTACGTATTGCATCCTTATATTTAGAACCAAATCAACTTTTGCGGTATAAAGGGCTTGGTTCCCATAAACCACTTGTCACTTAGTCAATGTTCATAGAGGAAATGATAACACATTATGAGGATACAAAGAGAAACACCTTCTTTAGCCAATTGATAAATCTCAAACAAAAGGGTTCAATGGAAAATCACATTGATGACTTCCAAAAATTGAATATAAGGGTAAACAATTTTCCAGAGAAGCAGAGGATTGATGTCTCCATAAGGACTTTAAAGGATAACATTCAACATGAGGTTCATCTTTCGAAACTTGATTGATTGGAAAAGGCATTCATGTTGGCAAGAAAAATTGAAAGAAAAATTATGGCAGCAAGAAATCCTACCACTCACAATTATAAATATGGAGTGTTGCTACTCCTAGAATTCCACAACCTACAAGGTTGACAACACAAAAAGTGGAAGAAAAATGAGAAAATGACCTTTGTGACAGTTGTGATAGAAAATACACTAAAGGTCATAAATGTGTTCTGAATAAATTATTTTACATTGATTGTGAAGAGGAGCAAGAAAAGGATCAAGAAACATCAAAGGAAGAGGATATACACCAGGAACCAACCCCAGAGAAAGAATAAATCAATATGACCATATCTTGTAATGCATTGGTAGGAATTACCGCTCCTCAAACTCTCAAGTTAGAAGGACATATCAAGAAGAAAAAAGATAACTTCACTTTCACGTAGAATCAAATGAAACAATAGGCAAATTAACATCACAACAAAAGAAGTTTTGACATATGCAACTGGGTATTTTTATGACTACAATCATACAAGCAAGTGTCCCTGAAGAAATCTAAGAAGGATAATAAATTATCACCAAAGTACTATGGTCCTTATAAAGTGCTAGAAAAGATTGGTAATATGGCATACAAATTGGAGCTTCCTGCATCTTCGCAAGTGCCCCCAATTTTCCATGTTTCATTCTTAAAGAAGGTTATAGGTGACAAGGTACTAGTTCAAACAATATTATCAAAAATTGACAAGGAAGGAAAAATCATATTTGAACCTGAAGCAGTCACGGAAACAAGAACACTTCTTTTACGAAATCAATCAATTTCAGTGTATCTCATCAAGTGGAAGAACTTACCTGCTGAAGATTCCACATGCGAGGATGATAATTTTATACAAAAGCATCTAGAACTACTCAGGCATTGAGGAAAACACTTTTTGAAGGAGAGGGGCATGCTAGGTCCCTATACTACTAGTGTATCCCCTTATTGTTATTAGTACAACCCCCTTATGGTATTTTTATGCCCATGTAGTCCCCATGTTTTCACTATTGTGCCCCTTAGAAGCCCACTATTGTTATTGTTGTGCTCCTACAATATTATTGTTATCTAGGCTCTCATTATATTGGGACCACTTAGACTCCTATATATAGAAAAGAGGTATTGTCATTTGTATCATCCAAGAATTGTTCATTTTTGTAATGTAAAGGATGGTTCCCCCTCAAAGAGGCTAATATTTATGTCATTGATCTATCTTTTCTATCTTATTATGAGCTGGTTTCATAACATTTTATTATCAATTTTTTTATTTTATTAACTTCTTACTAAATCAAAGATATATGCACTAGAAACACATCAGATTATCCATGCATATAAACATATAAACAGCTAAATCAAAAACCATGTGAATGAAATAAACCATAAACCTGCAAACAATCATATTATCACGCATAAGACACACAATTTCTAGTGGAAACCCTTCCGGGAGAGAAACCACCCTTGTTGTTGTTGTTCTACTCTGAATTTCTATTATGTCAAGCAATCAATCTTTTACATAGTGTGTTGACACCCATCAACATGGAGACTTGACCTCATATAAAAATGCCAACATTGATCGGCTAAGAGATTTGAAACTACTGATCAGATTGGAATACTAAGTTCTCTATGGATCTCTACGGGCTACCATCCCTTGAAGGCCACCGTAATTAGTCTATCCTCACCCAAAAACCATTAGACTATCCAACCACCATTAGATTGAGAAACTTCTTCCTTTCATTGCATCTTCGACATCACTACTCCATCCCCATGAAGTCATTGCTCCTCACCAACATGTAGATCTCCTTTCATGTATTTTCAAACTAGATCCCAAGACACTATTCTCAACTAGAAATCAACTTTGCATACATTCTCTCAATAGAAATATATCATCATAAATCAATATAAAATAAACTACATAAAAAATGTGCTTTCCAATAGAAATGGTTTCAACACAATACTGAATACCAGACCCTTGCACCAATAAAATGTTGCATAATACAAATAACATCATAAGATAGATGGCTATGTGTTAAATGCATCAACAACTCCTGCAAAAGAAGTGTGAGAAGATCACCAACATATACTCCATCATGATACCAAATTCTCCCAACTCAAACGCTACACCAACAACTCTAAATCTAAATAATGTTGAATCATACTTCTGATCTGCTCATTATTGAGTCATTGATTGAAGCATATAGGCTCTCCACTAGATCTGAAGCATACCCTTCTTCTTTGCAACCTTATCACTCACATACACATACTCAAACTTACTCAACTCACAATCAACAATCCCACAATGAGTTATCTCCAACATAAATATGAGCTCAAGTGCTCAACTCAATAATTACACAAAACTACTCGGCATCACAACTCAGTTCATATGCTTGACTGGATCTAGATTTAGCAAATTGAGTCAATCAATACACTATCTCCAATTACCTTTTGATATTGTCAATATTAATCACTTTCTGGAAGCAAATTGAATTTGGAATTGCAATTGGGGCAATTTGGAAAATGACCACAACAGAAAATATATGAAAATTTCCTTCAAAGAACCTTTTATTTCTCCCAATTTGGATTGAATTTTGAAAAATATCCCAGTGGAAACCTAATTTGGTCCATTCTGCACAAAATCTATGTCTCATAATTTTTAGATCCATCCTTGTTTTCCTAGAAAATCAAATTGTCACTCCTTTATCCATCGAATTTCTGAGTTGGCATGTTTTAACAACAAAAAATATGCAAAATCTTCTTCTAAGAACCTTTTGTTCCTCTCAATATACACCCTATTTAAAAAAAAATTACTTGTCAAAAAACTTTTGGTCTATTTTGCAAAAAATCCATGTCTCAAAATTTTGAGATCCATCCTTGTTTGCCCAGAAAATTGTTCGGAAAATTGTCGTTTCTTTATTTGGTGAATTTCTCAATTAGCATGTTTGACAATTTCCTCACGCAACAGAATCAACATAAATTTTCTTCTATTGCTATATTATTTATGGTTAAGTAAAATTCTTCTTAATAATCAATACCTAGGGAAAATACCATGGTTATCCCAATACCAGGAATACTTGTACCATGGTAATACTATACTCATTCTTAATCAAATACCAAGGTAAACCATTTAATTGCCACACCAAATACCATGGGAACCATCCTTGGTAACAATTTATAACCAACCAATCACATACATAACCAATGTATAGCTAAACACCTCACCACATCCAACACTATGCAACAACATGACCATGAGGATTGTGACATGCTCTACTCGCACTTTGTATGCAACACCTACAAATCATTGATCCATATGCACATTTCCATGCTAGTAGATATGCAAAAGCCAATTTTACTATATTGATATCAATCGAAACAAAACCATCTCATTGTTAATACATCTATACCAACCAATAGGACTACCAAGTCACATCCATACACACATGATCATGACAATGAAATTGTTAACATCAATGCCAACGTCAAGACCAGCTTGAACTGAGCACTGTGCAGTCTCAAAGCTCAAGCTACACCAATGACTCCCTGACATACACAATTGTGAAGTCACTGCGCCTCTCCCTTAGTTTTCCACCTGATTCCGACTTAGTTATTGGATCAGCATACACCAACTTAGACTAGGGGTTTATTGGACTGATGTCCTCCCACCGTGAGGGAATTTTGCATGAAGGTACTCTACCATAGCATGACAAGATCATGAGGAAGGATATGGATAAGGGAAACATGCTAAAAGAAATATCATAAGTCTCATCAATAGGTATATCTTGAAGTTCATTATGCTATTCTCCATCCTTAAAACTATCCTTTTCTCACATTAGTTCACATTTTTTGTTATAATCTGCTTAGTAAGAAGAGTAAAAGGTGTTTCTCATAGTATGTGGTCTAATGTGATTAAATTGCATGAAAAAAGAAGAATTTTTGAGGCATTTACTATGTAGGGGCTTGGTGAAGACATCCAGGAGGGAATATAGGGAGGCTTTTCCAACTCCTTAACTCTACAATGCGTCTTGAGATCACCAATAGTCACTCACAATATTGAATTCACTGAAAATCGAGTAACTCCAAGTGCATGGGAAGTTCAAGGAGGAACAAATCCACAATTTTCGAGAT
This sequence comes from Pinus taeda, assembly GCA_000404065.3. Classification (NCBI taxonomy): domain Eukaryota; kingdom Viridiplantae; phylum Streptophyta; class Pinopsida; order Pinales; family Pinaceae; genus Pinus; species Pinus taeda. Next base: position 27,843 of record APFE030071703.1, read on the forward strand.
CAATGAAGGAATCACTCTGATTTTCAAGGGAGGTACTATTAACTACCCTTTTGTGTAAATAAAAAAGCTGAAAGGCTCATTAGGATTTGAAATTTTTATTCAGCTAGGAGTAGGTATTGAGCTCGGGGCTTGACCTTGTTATTTCTAACTTTCATGTGATGTATGAGACTACTATTTTCAACTAACGAGAAGTTTGTTATTGAGTTTCATCTGAGCTAGTTCTGCAAAGTTGAAGGCCTTGGATTTGGGCCCAACCCTAAGGCTTTATTCCCTCTTCTATATTTTTGTCTTGTTCTTCTTTACCATTTCATGTGTTTCTTTTGTTGCAATAGATGTTAACCTATAAAAACTTGTGATTATAGGCTTTCTTATGACCTCTATTTTGGAAAAAGTGGTGGGAAAGATTCAAAATCTTAGTCCAAAAATATTTTTTTATGATTTCTTAGAAATAGGTAGATGTTACTTATCATTTTCCATATTTTGTTTTTCCAACCTAGGATTTAGTTCAGTGATTAGAGTAGCATTGTGAAATAGAATAAGGTTGTAGTCAAATTCAACTCATACTTTCCATGAAACTTTATGTCATTGTGTTATTGATCATTTAATCCATGTATTGTGTTAGTTGTAGGGTTGTGCTAACCTGTAGGGTGGCCACATATTTCATATCCACTTGGGATTTTCAATCTTCTCCCTTTACCTCTCACACTGCTCTCAAACTCTATTTCCAAGATCCTTCTGTTTAGGCAATTAGAGATAACATCAAATTCCATATTGGTGCAAGACATACATTTGATAGGTCCTAGGCTTGTGTAGGAGGTTTCCCCAAACTTCATTCACTCCCTCCAACCTTCATCGATATCTTTTGCCCCTCAAGACACCATCTTCACCCTCAAAGGACTCTCAGAACCACTCCTGTAGCATTACAGGGCCTCCTATAGCAATGCAAGACCTCTTGTAGAAGCATTTGTAGCCAACCTATAGCAGCATTTTCCTCCACCTATTTTGGCCCCCACTTCAATCTTAGCTTCGTTCAAATGAATAATGGCCCCCAACTCGTGATTTGATGATCTAGAGAGGCTCTTAGACCACTCCAACCTCCTATTTTCCTCACTGAAAAACATAGTAGAATTAGTTTTTTTATTTCACAAGCATGTTGCAAGTTAGATTTATGATTTTCTAGCAATTGTAAAGTAGATCAATGATACGTGCAAGTAGGTTATTGATTTGATGAAATTTTCAAAATAGAGTAGCTTCACTTCTGCAAGTAGACTAGTATTTTCATCACGAAATGTTAATTAGTTGAATGAATGGCATTTCCACTTTCATATTAAGAATCCGTTTCATCATAATTTTTCACAATACTTAAGGAATGGTCTCTCAACACCTAGATTTGATGTCATAACTAAGGGTGGGATGAGTAGAGCCGAACCTACTGTGCATACAGAGTTGTCACCTCTAGGTTTCTGCGAACCATAGGTTGATAGTTTAAGTTGAGGATCCCTTGGGAGTTACAACACTCTTCATGCAATATCATGGCTCACCAACATCCTTGTAGTTGATTGTGCAAGTATATCAATCAAGAGAAAACAAAGGGACACCAGTTTGTGACCACAACCCAAGACTTGATATGATTAAAGACTCCTTACCTCTAAGCCATATGGAGGTGGATAGAAGAACATACTTAAGAATAAACATAGAAAGGAGCAACAAGAATGACTTGACATTTCCATGTTATTATGCAATCCATGGTAGCAATGGCATGTCATGTCATGTCATGAGTCGTCATATGCCATATCATTATTCTAGATTATGTAATTATCTATTCAAAATTTATTGTAAAATGGAAGTCCAAAGGACACATACATAATATGAAGAGTCATGTAAAATCAAAAATTCATAGGAAGTCAAATAGTCATGAGGGTAGTCAAAGAGTCAAAAGGAGGTGAAGCAGCACCCCATTCATTATATATGCACCCTCATTATATGAGAAAATGATGTTTCACCTTAGCTACTCCCGCAAGGCATTAGAGAGACAATCTAGTTTTTTTGGAGAGCAAGGAGTGGATCAAATAATCCACTATTGGGGCTAGTGGTGTTAGTTGTATAAATCTGTCTTGTGACTTTTGACTTTTACTTAATATCAAAAGCCTCATGGAAACACATTCTTCCTGAATGGATTATGAATATTTGTAAGAATATTATGTGGATGTTTGTAATTCATGTTTCCTTTCATCTGTGCTAAAGTAGTTGAACTATTTCAATTATTTTAGTACTTATCATATTGAGAATGTGTTGTAATGGTTGATATGATTTTTGTATTCTTGTGGACTATTCCTCTTATCGTTAAACATATCTTTCTTGGTAATAATGGTTGCAATGACTGATGCATCTTTGTGGACTATTCCGCTGGATGTTAGATAGACATTTTTATGTGTGTGTGTGTCTACTAGGGTGGTACTACTACCTCTCTCCTAGAGGCTCACTTTACTTTCCCTCTGCAGAAGAAGAAAATTGGCATACATACAATCGAACACTCACTAGTGATACTCACCTGTTGATCCAAGATTCCATGTGCATAACTCTTTCGTGTTGATCTTTGAGGCCAATGAAAACCTATAAGAATACATGGAAGTTGGGCTGATATCCCAGATGGGGATCCTATTACAAATGGTGTGAGGTCTAACTGGGACTTTAAAATGGAGAGACCCTCTTAGTTGATGGATTTATAACGTCATCAACAAGTCCCTGCAATATACCTTAAGATCCTTTTTACAACCTTTCAATGAGACATATTTTGTGATTGCATAAACCTAGAGATAAAACTTGATGCAAACATGATATTAGGTCTAGTCTGAGTGATATATAACAAACTATTAACTAGACTTTTATACAATGTAGGATCAATAGGTGGTGCTACATCTTCTTTTCTAAACTTGGTGCCTTAAAAAATTTGCATATCAGTAGGTTTGCAGTTCGTCATTCTAAACTTTTGGATGATATCAGTCACATATTTTTGTTGACCAACAAAAATTCCATTAGGAGATTGTTGGATTTCAATGCATAAGACTTATTTCATGACCCCTATATCATTCATATCAAATTATATTTCATTGTTGCTTTGAATTCTTCTAACATGATATTGCCTATATAAAGAAAATCATCTACGTAATGGCATACAATAGGAACTTTACATTCATGATTTTTGGTATACATGGTTGACTCATGCTTGCTTCTACAAAAACCACTTTTGGTGAGATAGGTGGAGAGGCAACTGTACCAAGCTCTTAGAGCTTTCTTAAAACGATACAAATCTTTCTTCAATCTGTAAACCTTATTCTCTCGTCCTGGAACTTCAAAACCAAGAGGTTGATCTACATAAAATTATTCATGCAATATAACATTTAGGAATGCAAATTTTACATCAAGTTCATAAACCTTCCATTTATGTTGAGCCATTGTAGATGAAATGATTCTGACATTGTCTAACCTTGCTACTGGAGCAAAGGTTTCACCATAGTTAACACCAAACTATTGTGAGAATAATTTTGCAACCGACCGTGCCTTATGTTTCTCAATCTCTCCTTTTTCATTCAACTTGGACTTATATACCCATTTTACACCAATTATGGTTTTGTCTCTTCGGACGTCAACTAATTTTCAAGTCTGGTTCTTCTCTATGACGGCAATTTATTGCTTCATTGCATAAACCCAATTCTTTTCTTTAACTTCTTCTTCAAAATGGGTTCATTGAGATAAAACAAATGCACACATATCTTGTTGGCAAAACTCATGCTCCTGCTCATATATTTCTCTTATGATTTTTTTTTTTGTTTTCTTATGAAGATTTTGAATCAATGGTAGATTCACTACTTGAAGATGTGCCATTTTCAAAATGGTATGGCTGTTCTTGAACCTGCAATATTGGTAGATGTGACCATGGATAAAAAGGTTGATTTGAAGCTTCATCAACATGATCAAACCAAGATTTATTTTCAAAAAGTTTAACATCTCTGCTTAAAACAAACTTCTTTAACTAGATTGTAAAGTATATAGGCCTTTGACTGCTCACTATAGCCTTCAAAAATGCATATTTTAGTTCTATAATCAAACTTCTTTCTTGGTTGCTAAGAAACATGTGAAAAATTTATTGATCCAAAAATTCTAAAATGAGATACATTCACTTTCTTACCATCGCATGTTACTTTATGTATTGGAGACTAGTTGTTGGAGGTATGTTGAGAACGTACACTATTGTCAAGATTGCCTTAGCCCAATAGTAACTTGAAAAATTATTCTTATGAAGCACACATATGGCCATGTTCATGGTTGAATAATTTTTCCTTTTTGCCACTCCATTATGCTATGGAGTATATCTTGTTGTCTTATGCATTATGATTCCTTGTGATTGACAAAAAGCTTTGAAGTCACTGGAGTTGTACTCTCCTCCTCTATCTAACATGAGGACTTTTAAAGGATTTCCAATCTGTTTTTATGCTTTTTCTTTGAATTCTTTGAACCTTGAGAATGTATCTGATTTATTTTTGAGAAAACACACATATATTCCTGTTATAATCATTAATGAACGTTAAAAAATAAAGACTGCCAACAATGGGTTGTGTCTGCATTGGGCCACATATATCTCTATGGACTAGTTGTAAAGGCTTTTTTCTATAGAGGAATATGTGTGAAAACTATATGGTTTGTGCTTGTTTAGAACACAAATTTCAGAATTACAATTTTTTTCATTCATAATGGGGAGACCAATCACCATTGAATGTTTATGAAGTAGACTTAGACTCTTGAATGGGATGTGTTCATACCTAGAATTCCATAGCTGATACTCATCTATTCTTGACACATTGTGGACAAAAGAATGTGAGAGATTTCAACTACTAAGAGTCAATGGAAACATTCTATTCTTGGTTTTTCCAACCATTGTTATCAATATTTTATTTTCTAGTTTATCATAGATATAACATGTATTCCCTTGAAATATTCTATGAATACCATGTTCCATCAATTGACCAACACTAATGAGGTTATGCTTCAACTGTGGAACATAATAAACATCAAGTATGTATTTTTGTTGATTTTTTTGGTATGAATAGGGATAGTACATTTTCCTTCAGCTTTAATGCAGGAACGATCTCCAAGAGTAATTTATGATGTTATGCAATCATAAATATAAGAAAGAACATTTTTTTTACCTCTTGTATGATTGTTGCAACCACTATCTAGCAACCAAAGGTCCTCGCTATGAGTGTCTTCAGAAAGATGACAAGAAAGAAACATTGTCTCAGAGGATTCTCCTTCATTGTTGGAGAGATGGACACTATCTCTTTATTTATATGAGTGTTTATTTTTGCATTCATATTCACAATGCCCAAATTTCTGATAGTAATAGCATTGAGCATTAGATTTTCTCCATGTTCTACTTCTCTGGGTTTGGTTTTGTGGAGGTCTCCATTGCTTCACTGCATAATAATTCTCTAATATCCCTTCTCCTCAACCTCTTCCTCACGTGTTTCTGCCTATATATCCTCTGCCTATGCCTCTACAAAGAGAGAGTTGTGCTTTGAAAGATTGTTCCATGGAATCTTCTACCAAGTTGAGTCTTTCTTTGTGTGCAAGAACTGATCCAATCAATTGTTCTAGTGAGAGATTTGTAAAACCTTTGGATTCTAGAATTGTTGTGACAATCATGTCGCATTTCTTGGACATGCTTCGAAGGAATTTTTCAACAATCCTTTGATCTGTAATGGTTTCACCAATGAGTTTGATTTGATTGACTATTCCCATGACTCAAGTTGTGAACTGATTCAAATTCTTTATGTCACTCATTTTTAGGGTTTCAATCTCACCTTTCAAAGTCTGCAATTTAATAGTCTTCATTCTGTCATTACCTTGATACACAATTTTCAAAATATCCCAAGCTTCTTTTGTTGTTGACGCGTCAATTATCTTGTTGAAGATAGATTCATCGACTGAGTTTTGTATCCAACATTTGGCTCTGTGCTCTTTCTTTCTGAGTTCAATAATTGCATTCCTATGATTATTGGTCATGGTCGCCCATGTTTCTTTGGTCGGCTTTACATAGGCATTCTGAAGTGTATCCCAACACTCTTGGCCTTGTAGAAATGTCTTCATTCTTAAAGACCAAAACACGTAATTTTTGTCAACCAAAATTTGTGTTTGTAGAAAAGAGCTAAAAAAAAGCCATTTTTAACACGGACACGTCTTTCCCATTGAAAAAAATTCTTTAACGGAACTTGTTGAATAAAACCTTTGATTTTGTTTTAAAAATCGTTTCCAAATGAACCATCTTTCCCATTGGAAAAAATTCTTTAACAAAACTTGTTGAATAAAACCTTTGATTTTGTTTTAAAAATCGTTTCCAAATGAACCATCTTTCCCATTGAAAAAAAATCCTTTAACGGAACTTGTTGAATAAAACCTTTGATTTTGTTTTAAAAATCGTTTCCAAATGAACCATCGCCTTTTTAAATGGCTCCTCTTTTTTAAACCCAAATTTTTCCAAAACAAATACAAAGTCCCCTTTTTTTTGTAAATCTCCTTTTACACCTTTTTTTTAATCCCTTAAAAGAATAAAACAATCCTTTTTTTAAATAAAGAAGTCTATTTTAAAAGGGGCTTCACTGTAACGTTAACTTAAAAAAACCTTTTAAAAAACATATGATGCACCTTTGAAAAATCTGAAGAGGAATTTTTATTCGTTTGACTGTTTATATAAAAAGACAAACGATTTTCTTTTCATATAAAAATTGTCCTTTTCTTTTTAAGGGCCTAGGGGTGAGGGATTCACAAATTCCGCACTCCCTACGATCGCTGAGCTGCGGGGTCGACCTCGGGGTTTGGGTGGCGGTGGCGGTGAGGGTGGGTGTAGTGGGCTTGTACGCAACCCCTTTCATTTCCCACTCTCACAGCCTAACTGGCCCAGGAGGTCGGGGTCGGGGTAGGGTCGGGTGGTGGGGTGGTGGCGGTGGCAGTGAGGGTGGGTGTAGTGGGCTTGTACACAAACCCCTTCATTTCCCACTTTTGTGGCCCAACCGACCCAGGGTGTCACGCCCCCAACTCTTTTTTTCTTTAGTTGAGCGGGTGCGGCACCGCCTAAACAACCAACTGTTTCCATAGTTAAGTTATTTTACGAACTACGCCTTCAATCTTTCATAAAAACTTCACTTTTAATTATAATGTGCGGAATCCATTAGAATGCATGAAAAACGAAAGACAAGAACCATAACAATGTGCAAGAGAAACTTCTTTTATTATATAGCAGAATTTTTACAATGACCGGGAGTAAACTCAACCGGCGTTTACAACAAGACGGGCGCCCGCCTGTGCAAGAGCGTATGACGGTCTGCCCACGCCTTAACCCAAATATAAGATGAAACCGAGTTAGTCTGCCAGGGTGGGCACGCTCGTGCACGACCCGTGCCCAAGTGCCAACACTTCCGTTTACAACCGCGGTGGGCGGGTGCCCGTGCGCTCCACCGCCCACACCTATCGTTCAGCACAAATGTGTGCGCTTCCTGTGTCGTTCGCCCGACCGGCGGGCGCATCACCTGAACGCCACTGCGCTACACCATCGCACTTCACCCTTGTGCGATGCGACTCCATTCCCCTTGCGAAGATGTGTTGTGTGTTGAGCGAATGGATCAATGCCAAATGACTTGTGCTCCTCCCGTGTTTATACGGTTGTGAGGGTGGCGACCAGCTCCATGGCCGACCCTCCAACCACAACATAAACACCTCGTCGTTTGAATTGTTCGGGCGTCGGCTCACCCACGCCTTTGCTCAACCCTCCGTCGGCTCACCCACGCCTTTGCTCAACCCTCCGTCGGCTCCATGTGTGGGCCGAGCTGCCAACCGCCCTATAAACAAGTGAACGCTCCTTTACATCCACGCGCACAACCACGTAGTAAGAGCACTCGCTCTCCATACTTAGTCGCTTTTCATCGTGGGAGGGGCGCGCTCCCGTGCCGCAGCTCTGAGGCGTTACATCCTCCCCCACTGAAAATCATTGTCGCCCTCGACAATCCTGCACGTCTAAGTACTCTCCGCTCAAATCTCACAATCTTCCTCTTCCACTTCCAAAGTGAGTCCTCTGATTCCCAACTCTCCTCTTCCGGTGCTCCCTTCCATCTGACAAGGTACTCCCGTTTCTGGTGGCAACCAATCCCTGTAGTTCGATAGCTCAATATCTTCTCCAACTCCAAGCCTGGTTTGTCCACTATCCCAGCTAGTCCTCTCGGTGGTTCAACTCTCTCTGGATGGTCTGAGTCAAGCCTGCATCTCTTCAACTGACTAACATGAAAAACTGGATGCTTCATGTGCATATGGTGTAGAAGCTCCAGCTCGTAAGCAACCTCCCCCACTCACTTCTTCACCCGAAATGGTCCCTCATACTTCCGTGTCAGTTTGGCGGCCGTCCCCTTGGCTGGCTGAAACTGCTCCCCGGTAATCCTGAGAAACACCATATCTCCCACACTGAACTGTACATCCCGTCGTCCCCTATCAACATACTTCTTCATTCTCCTTCCAGCATCGTGCAAGCGCAACCGTGCCAACTCCAAGGTCTCCTCCCAAGCCTTCATGAACCTTTTCACATGAGGACTCCTCAAAAAACCTGTGGTCTCAACGGTGTGTGGTGCAACCGGCATCTGCCCATTCACCAACTCAAATGGATTGTACCCCATCGCAGAACTCTTTTGAATATTTTAGCTAAACTGAGAAATATCCAAGAGTTCAGGCCAATTCTTCTGATCAGTCGTCACATAATGTCGCAAGTAGTCCTCCAGCAATGCGTTGATACGCTCGGTCTGCCCATCTGTCTACAGATGGTAACTCGAACTCATCAACAACTCTGTCCCAACTAACTTGAACAATGTCGTCCAAATGTTCCTGTAAATCATGGATCTCTGTCCAACACGATACTCAACGGCATCCCCCAATACTTCACCACATTCTTAAAGAACAACTCGGCAGTCCGCTCAGCTCCACAAGGTATATTTGTCGAAACAAAGACAACATACTTGGAAAAACGATCAACAACGACCATGATCCCATTATACCCTTGCACCTGTGGTAACTAAACAATGAAGTCCATCGAGACAGTCATCCATGGCCTCCCTGGAATAGGTAAAGGCTGCAACAGTCCTCCTTGCGTTTGTGTATCTGATTTGTCCTGTTGACAAATGATGCACGTATGTACATACTCCTCCATCTCCTCCCACATCTTCTCCCAAAAGAACCCTCTCTCCAACAATGCCAAAGAACGACGCTGCCCTGGGTGGCCAGCGCATGTAGAATCGTGGCACTCCTTCAAAAGGTGCCTCCTGAGAACAGATGACTTTGGAACATAGAGTCGGTTTCCAAAGAACAAGTAACCGTCTCGTAGAAAGAACTTTCATGTCTTCCCTTCGTTTATCTGCTTCACTATATTCTGCGCCAAAGTATCGGTTTCCACACTTTCCTTCAATTTATTTTGCATCTCTTCTGACATCTGAATCTGACTTCTACTCCTTGCTACCTGGTCTTAACCCTCCAATGCTGGAAGTTGTCCCTTTCTTCTAAGGGCATCTGCTAGCGCATTGTGTCTACCCAGTCTATACTCAATAGACATGTTGAACTCTGCCAAGAAGTCCTGCCAACGAGCTTGCTTCGCAGAAAGCTTCGGTTGTGATGCAAAATAACTCGCTGCAACATTGTCAGTCTTGACAACAAAAGGTTTCCCAATCAGGTAATGCCTCCATACATGAAGACAATGGATTATCTCAATCATCTCCTTCTCATGAACCAGATACCTCCGCTCTCTATCCTACAACTTCCGACTCTCATAGGCCACCGGATGCCCATCCTGCATAAGAACTCCTCCTATGGAAAAATCTGAAGCATCGGTGTGCACCTCAAACGGTCTCCCGAAGTCAGGCAACTTCAGTATCGGTGCTGTAACCATCCTTCTCTTCAAGTCATCAAATGCCTTTTGATGTTTCTCTGTCCAACACCACCTCTTGTCCTTTTTCAGTAGGTCCGTCAGTGCCGATGTTACCTTGGAGTAACCTTCTACAAACTTCTGTTGGTAGTTGGTCATGCCCAAGAACACCCTCATCTCATGGACGTCCTTCGGTTCAACCCAGTCCTCGATAGCCTTCACCCTGCTCAGCTCCATCCATATATACCCCTAACCAAGAATATGCCCAAGGAACGGAATCTCGGTCTGACCGAACACACACTTAGACTTCTTCAAGAACAACTGATTCTCCCTCAGTGCCTTGAACACCATTGCCAAGTGCTTCTTATGATCCTCCATGTTGTCACTGTAAACCATTATATCATCCAAGTATACCACTACGAACGAGTCCAAGTATGGTCGTAGAACATCATTCATCAAAGTGCAAAATGTCGCAGGAGCGTTGCATAACCCAAACGGCATAACAAGGAACTCAAAGCTACCATACCTTATTACGATCGCGGTCTTCTTCTCATCTCCTTCAGCAATCCGCACCTGATAGTAACCATGCCTCAAGTCCAGCACGGAAAACACTCAGGCTTTCGCAAGCCTGTCAAAGCTATCAGCAGCCAATGGCAAAGGATACCCATTTCTTACCGTCTGCTTGTTCAATGCACGATAGTCACAGCACATCCGTAACTCATTGGAATCCTTCTTTCCTTGGAATAATATCGGAGCTCCATATGGGGACCTTGAAGGTCTAATGAAACCTGCATCAACTAACTCCTTTAGCTGTCGTTTCAATTCCTCCAACTCAGGCCCTGATAAACGATAAGGTCTTTAGCCGGGGGTTCCTTCCCTGGTTCAAGCTCAATGCTATGGTCCACCGCACACCTTGGCGGAAGCTTCTTCGGTAGCTCATCAGGCATCAAATCTGCATACTCGGCAAGCACATCCGAAATCTCAGCTGAAATAGGCATCCCCACTTCATCACCTTCGACTCCCTTGAACATCACCACATATGTCTCCATATCTGATTCCTTCATAGCCCTTTCCAAACTTAGTGCAGAAACATGTTGCACCTTGACTTCCTTCCTTTGCCTATAAGTTGGCAAAGTCCAAGTTCGTGTTTGTCCAACCAGCACCACCTCATCACAGAAGGGGACAACAATAGCCTTGTTGCCCTTCAAGAAACCTTGTTCAAGTATTACATCGAAGTCGTTCGTCTCCATCACCGTGAAGACCAACTGACCCGTCTAGTCTTTTATTTGTACCAGCACTTCGTGTGCCAAACCCGTCACCTTAGCCTTAGAGTTCACTGCCTTGACCTCCATGTTCAATGGGAGGATCGTCAGTCCGACCTCTCTAGCCAACTGTGTCGTCATAAAGTTATGAGTGGCCCCTGTGTCCACAAGAGCTTGAGTGGTCTTTCCACGGACCATCAAGTCTACGAAACCCAGACTGTTCATCCATGATTTCTCCATAACCTGTCCTTGCATACAAATCCGTTCTCTTCATTCATCATTCGGCAACGGCTTCACCATCTGTGAACTTGCTCTGATACCACCTGTCACGCCCCCAACTCTTTTTTTCTTAATTTGAGCAGGTGCGGCACTGCCTAAACAACCAACTGTTTCCATAGTTAAGTTATTTTACGAACTACGCCTTCAATCTTTCATAAAAACTTCACTTTTAATTATAATGTGCGAAATCCATTATAATGCATGAAAAACGAAAGACAAGAACCATAACAATGTGCAAGAGAAACTTCTTTTATTATATAGCGGAATTTTTACAATGACCGGGAGTAAACTCAACTGGTGTTTACAACAAGGCGGGCGCCCGCCCGTGCAAGAGCGCACGGCGGTCTACCCACGGCTTAACCCAAATATAAGATGCAACCGAGTTTGTCTGTCCGGGCGGGCGCGCCCGTGCATGACCCGTGCCCAAGTGCCAACACTTTCGTTTACAACCGCGGTGGGCGGGCGCCCGTGCGCTCCACCACCCACACCTATCGTTCACCACAAATGTGAACACTGCCTGTGTCGTTCGCCCGAACGGCGGGTGCATCACCCGAATGCCACCGCGCTACATCGTCGCACTTCACCCTTATGCGATGCGACTGCACTCCCCTTGCAAAGATGTGTTGTGTGTTGAGCGAATGGATCGATGCCAAATGACTCGTGCTCCTCCCATGTTTATACGATTGTGAGGGTGGCGACCAGTTCCATGGCAAACCCTCCAACCACAACATAAACACCCCATTGTTTGAATCGTTTGGGCGTCGGCTCACGCACGCCTTCGCTCAACCCTTCGTCAGCTCCGTGTGTGGGGCAAGCTGCCAATCGCCCTATAAACAAGTGAACGCTCCTTTACATCCGCGCGCACATCCGCGTAGTAAGAGCGCTCACTCTCCATACTTAGTCGCTTTTCATTGTGGGAGGGGCACGCGCCTGTGCCGCAGCTCTGAGGCGTTACACAGGGGGTGGGGTGAGGGTTGGCGTGGGGGCTTTCATGCAACCTACTTCACCTCCCACAATCATGGCTCAACCAACCTAGGGGGTGAGGGTCGACTCCGTGTTGGCCCTCACCCTTGGGTTGGCCGGGTCACGAAGGTGGGGAGTGCAGGTATCTATGTGTTGTTTTCTTGATTGTGCAGCTCTGATTGGTTTTTGTGTATTTTCTATGTTTCTGCAGTGCAAAAGTGACACACTTAGCCCCTTTTTACAAGTGTGAAAGTGATGCACTTCTCTTTCTTCACATGTGTGAAATTCAAGTTGCCTTTGCACTTTCTCCTCGGCCTCTCACGACCGTTGCTTCTTCCTTGCGATTCCAAAAAAATGAAGTGTTTCCCTCTCTAGAACCTTATGCAACTTGGTGCTTCGATACCATGACAAAAAATTAATAGAAATGGTGGAACATAAATTGTTGTGTTCAATATTCAAAATAATTAAATAAAATACATAAAAAAAGCATCAACAATAAATAACTAAAATAAACTGACTAAACTGAAATAAAACAGAAATGAATGTGACTCCTAGCCTACAACATAATCAAATGTGATGAGAAGTAACTCTACAATAAAATTAAGCATACAACAAAATCAAATGTGATAACGCTTAACATACGGTAAGAGTAATATCTCAATAACAAAAAGTGATCATAAAGATAAACATTATGCATTCGTTGTAACTCGTGCTCTCGAACATTAAAATGATAAATTTGTACCTCAAACATTGCAGACGTGCAAGATCAAGGTGAATTAACCAGTCAGTTCCTGTCGAATGGGGCGAAAGTAATACTAAGGCACACAAGTAGTAACTCCAACCCATTTTGCAGAATCAGAGGCCATGCATAGCTATATGTCAATATAATGCCAGTTGGATAAAAAATAATAATTTAATAGACTATAGGGAATAAATAATGCTGAAAATGTAAAGTGTAAAATATATAATATATGAAAGTGTAAAATATATAATATAGGAAGATACCATTTTATATTAAATTAGACCGAAAAAAGTCAAAACCAAAGGAAGATAAGAGGAGTTGTACATGTCAACGAGTTTGGATGCCGATAGGAAATCAATGACGATTGATTTTTCAAACATTTCAGGCCTATCTAGAATTAGTAACATGATTCTGTCGTACACTGCTAAATCGGTGTTCTCAAGGCCATAAAAACACAAAAACACAATATCTTCAGAAATAGTTCCAAAAAATATACTGGAAAAGAGCCCAGAGAGGTTCCAAAACAATGTGAGCGTTACAATAATTGGTAATACGAGACAGTACATGGGCATAATCACCTAATCTACATATATTTGTGCACTGCACTAGATTCCGAGGATGACATTGTAAAATCGCACGGGTCTGACCACAGTTGATTATTAATTCAATATAATTTCCTTTCGCATTAATCGGAAGAAACCAAAGGCTGGTTTTCGAATGGAGCTATTGAACGACAAACTAAATCACCTCAGTTCTGACTGCGTTGCTTGATACTCATTTCCGACTGCGTTGACTGGTGTTCAGAACCTTCTGTTTAGATTAATATTCTAACTATATGGGTCAATTCAGAGGTCATGAATGTTGGAAGTAATTCCAATTACCCCATTTAATATCCATAATTGCATCATTTTTAGAGTACAAAACAAATTTTGTGTCAGATCAGGCTGAAGCAACACGAAATCAATTAGTTTTTTCGTCCAATGTGTTATTTTTCTATTTTCACAAGATATTAGTAATATCTAGTTTACATCTCTCAACTAAAACCTTGAAAATATTAATATTAATGTGCACTTAATATACTTATAAACAAAATTAGTAATATGAGCAATTAAATTATAAACTGTTTTATTAATAATTTATTGCGTTTCCATGCAAACACATATAAAAAGATCAAAGCATGTGTTTAAATATAAGTTTTTACCCCATGGTCTCACAAGTTGTGTAAAACAATAAAAATTTTATTGTGTCTGTAAAAATATAGTACTAGTAGAGCTCTGTAAATCGTGTTTTCTATAATGGGTAAAAGAAGCTAATTGCATTTTATTTTCTACAATAAAAAATCTAAATATATATATTAATACACGCTTTATTTTCAAATTATATTAATGAATACTCTATTTTGAAATTGTTTATGTTGTGAAGCATCGTATTACTTAAATTTTGCTTTTTTTTTTCTCTTCTGCCTTTTACTTTACATGATATCAAAGCTACAGGTTTATAAGGAGAAAGAGTCAAGGTTTATATCAGTGAGTTAGGTAGCTTCAAACACAAGCTTGAGAAATCTAAAAATTGTTTAATTTAATGGTAAGAGCTATCATTATTGGCTAATTACACGGAAAACATTATTAGCAGGATGTATAGGATTTTGTAGAGAATGGGTTCCAAGAACTAGTTAATTCAACAACATATAATGCATTGATGCAAGCAGAAAAATATTTGTTGAGAGATAAAAGGAATGCAAGTAGAAAAATATTTGGTGAGAGATAAAAGGAAGGAGGATTCAAAATCCCTCTTCTACATATTCCAGGCAGTACATGAGAGCATTTTTCAAAGGAGTTTGGTTGCAACAAAGTCAAAACAAGCATGCGACATTCTCCAAATAGCACATCAAGGCATGAAAAAAGTGAAGACAACAAAATTGGAAATGCTAAGAAGGGACTTTGAAATAGTGTCTATGAAGGAGTCAAGGAGAATATATTCGTTTTTTACACAAATTATTAGATTGGTAAGCGAAATCAAATTTCATGGCAAGATACTTGAAGAAAGGAGAGTCATTGAAAATATTCTAAGAAGCTTATCATAAATGTTCGAATCTTCTATTGTGTCCATAGGAGAGGCAAAGGATATCTCACAATTCTAAGTGGAAGAGCTCTGAGTTTGACTTGTTTCTCATGATCATAGGTTGAAAATGCCAACAAATTCTTCATTGGAAAATGCTTTCAAGGCATAAATCTCAATTGGTCATGGTAGAGGTAGAGGATGATCAAATCGTAGAGGTAGAGGAAGCATTCCATATAGATGTGGAAGAAGCAGTTCTTCAGTCTCAAGCGGAAGAGGAAGCACTCAAAATCCAATTCAAAATCCAAGCCAAAATCAGGCACAAGGTCAAAGGTATGGCAAGTATCAAGTTTAATGTCATTATTTTAAGAAGTATGGGCATTATTCAAATTAATGTAGAAAGAAAAAAATATGATGTTAGTAAACAAAACGAAAACTATACAATGGTAAAGGAGAACAATGATAGTATCCTTTTAGCTTGCAATGTAGCATAAGAGAATCAAATGGACGTATGGTTTTTAGACTTAGGTTGCAACAATCACATGATACACGACATAGAAATGCTTTTCAATTTGGATGATAGTGGAAAATGAAAAGTCACATTAGGTAATGGTAATAAAATGTAAGTCATGGGTATGTGAAAAATCAATATTCTAACCAACAAGGGTGGAGAAAAAATATATTTCAGATGTGTATTGTTAGAACACAATCTGATAAGTATTGACAAGTTATGCAAAAGGGGTGCAATGTCTTTCTCAAAAATGGAGAATGCACAATCCTAGATAAATTTTCATGAAAAAAAATCATTGTAAAAGTCCAAGACAAGAAATATAATATTTCCCTAAAGGATAAAACTAAATTTGAAGGAAAATATATCTTAAGCATGACTCTTAATGAACCGATAAGAAGATGAAAGAAAAAATGTTCCAATCACACATGCAAAAGAAAAATTTTAAAATTGGCTATGGCATCTTAAGATTTGGAGATCTCAACTTTGAAGGTATAAACTTTCTACACAAAAAATGCATGGATTTTTTTTCCAATTATAGAAAGACCAAGAATATTATGTGAAAATTGCATCTTGGGAAACAATCATAGGGAATCATTTTTAGCAAGAAAGTCAATAAATGGAAAAGCACCTTTGGAGATCATCCATTCATATTTGTGTGCACCAGTGCATAAACCCTTAATTAGTGGAAGTTATTATTTCCTTGCATGCATAGATGGCCACACAAAAAAAACATAGGTCTAATTTCCAAGACAAATGAACTATTTGAGCTCCTTTGCCAGTTCAAGACTATTGTTGAAAAACAAAGTGGACACTACTTCAAAGTTTTGACAATTAATAAAGATGGTGAATATATTTCAAATAACCCCCATACACTTTTTCAAGAATCATGGAATTCACAAACAATTCACAACAAGGTACGCATCTCAGTAAAATAAAATAATGTCACTGAAAGGAAAAATAGAACAATTATGGAAATTGCAAGGAATATGTTAAAAACAAATCATTTTCCAAATGAATATTGGGATGAAGTTGTAGCATGTGCAACTTATATTATAAATATATTTTCCAGTAAAAGTGTAAAGAACATAATTCTGGAAGAACCATGGAGTGGAAAAAAATATACTATTTCTCACATGAGAATGTTTGGTTGTATGAGAGATGCACATGTCCTAGATGAGTTAAGAAAGAAATTAGATCAAAAATGAGAGAAATGCATATTTTGGGTTATAGTGATGAATCCCAGGCATAATCTATATAATCCAATAACCAAAAAAATAATAATCAGCAGAGATATACAATTCATAAAAGAGGAAACATGGGATTGAAGTTTGGAGAAGATAAGTATTGTAGCAACAAATTTACCACAAAAAAGATAAAAAATAATTAAGAGCAACATATACTTCTTTAATCGTGACTCCTCGTACATCTATTCAGGCCCATCAAAGTAGTCCTCAAGTGAGACCCTCAAAAAGCAATATGATAATCTCATGTATTCAAGAAAATACTCATCCAAGTGGACAACAAATATCATCAAAAATAATTTTTTTTAATGTAAGGACATCAAATCGACATTGTACAAGTTCAACTTCATGTGACACATCATATCCAACATGAGAAAGCTTGAGAAGGGAAAAACTTAGAAGTTTGAGAAAACATTATGTCAAAAATGAAGGAGAAAATAACACAAGTATGAATTTTCTTTTTGCTTTATTTTCATATGTAGTTGACCCAGTTAATTGGAAGATGTGATTCAGGTACAAAAAATGGTAGCATTATTGGATGTGGAATAGATACTATAGAAAAGAATGATAAATGGAAATTAGTAAGTCTTCCAAAAAGAAATGGAGCCATAGGTGTAAAGTGGCTCTATAAGGCCAAAAGCAATGTGAAAGGAAAGGATAAAATGACATAATGTGATATTGATTTCAAAGAGATACAAACAACAACTTAGAAAAAATTACGCTGAAACATTTGCTCCAATGGAAAGAATGGAGATTGTGAGGAATTTTTTAGCAATAACAAACCAACATAAATGGAAGGTATATAAAATGGACACAAAATCAACCTTCTTGAATGGAGTATTGAGAGAGGAAGTGTATGTGGAGTAGACACTTGGTCACGAGGTTCAAGGAAAAGACAACAAAGTGTATAGACTAAACAAAGTTATTTACGAGTTGAAACAAGCACATGTGAATGGCAAATCATAATAGACTCATATTTGTTGAGTAATTCCTTTAGAAAAAGTGATAGTGAGTATATCGTCTACATCAAATAAGGTGACGATAACTTTTAATTGTGTTTTTATATTTAAATGATATACATTTCATAGGGAGTGATTATCTTATTATTGTCGATTTCAATGAGATCATGAAAAATGAGTTTGAAATGATATTTTTGAGATTGTTAAGGTATTTTCTAGGTATAGAAGTGAAACAAATAGAAGATGGAATTTTTATTTCTCAATCAAAGTATGCAACAAACATCTTGAAGAGGTTTTAAATGGAAAACAATAAGCTTGCTCTAACACTAACAAAAATGAGTTTGAAATTAACTAAAAAATATTGTAGCAATAATGTAGAACAAATATTATACAAAGCATTGTAGGTAGTTTGATGTATTTGACTACAACTAAGCATCTTATCTATGTAATGAGTTTGGTCTCTAGATTCATGGAAACACCAAATAAGACACATTGGTTAGCATAAAAAATAATTCTAAGCTATATTAATGGAACCACCAAATATGGCATTTGGTATACTACAACAAATAAATTTAGACTGGTTGGATATACAAATTGATGGGGCCAACCCACGTGGTCTCGTCGTTGCTCCTTCCCACCTATTGTTGTACCGTCAGTTAATATTTATGTTAACCAGATTTCGGATAGATATAACTTGATTTTCAATCTAGGCTCAATTAATAGTTTTTACGGTAAGGTATGTTGGCTGTATGTGGAGTGGACACCTGTACCGTGTTGGAATTCTAAACCCCACCATGGTATAGGGTTTTCGGCACCCTTGCGTTCATTTGGTTTTGTGTTACTTCCGCTTCCTCCATCTGCGAGCTCTTGGCGACTTGGCGATTTCACTGTGATTCTCTTCTGTGATGCTTCGTATTTGTTTGAAGCTTGTTTCCATGGTTCTCTGTGACACAAGTTGGTAGTCTGCAAGTTTCGATGAGGGTTCTTTTAGTTTGTCCGGGGTTTTGTTGCTCCGAGTCTGTTGAGTTGCATGCTCATGGCGGTCTTCAAGGCTCCATTTGTTCGAATTCTATTGTGGAAGTGCCTCGGTCATCTGTGGAACTATGGAAACCTAGTAAGGTTTGTTTCTCTGCTTGTGTTTAGACTGTCCCTAGGTTTTCTGTTGTCGATTTTTTATGGGTCTCTACCTCTGTGCATCCTCTGCTCGATTTATTATCTGGATTTTCACTACTGTTACCTCTGTGTTTCAGTTTATGAGAATGTGGTTCCCGGTCTCGTTCTACAGCATTGGTTCGGCTCATGCACGGTCTCAGCAAACTATGGTGGCGTTCTCCGTCGATTTCTCCGCCAACGTGACTGGTAAGCTTTCCTTCTCTGCTATTTCGTTTTACCTGTTCCTCTTTCTACTTCTAACGTCTTCAGCTCCTTGTGAGCAGGAAGACAATCTGAGGTTGCAGTGGTTACGGCTCCTCTGGTAGGTAAGCGGAACCAATGTTGTTTTTGATTATTCAAAATAAAATTTGTTTTGAATTCCTGTATTTTCCTTCCACTGTATTTTGACTCTCGTCCTTTGGTTTCTCTTGCAGGTGGAGCAACCGAGGGTTTCGGTGCTTGGACCTCCAACTATTCTGAGGGAATTCCGGGTAGCATTGTTCTATTTACCTATACTTTGTTTGCCTGAGTCTTTCGACGTATAGTTTGGTTTGGTTGTTGGCCTCGAGCTACTGTTTATGTTTGGTCATGTTGTTATACAACATCTCTGTCGAGTCGTAGGAGTGGGTTTGGCAATTTATGGGACTTTCGATTTATGTTGATAATGGTTACAGTTCCCCAAATCCGTGAACTGGTTCATTCTTAAGTTTTTAAATACAGAATGTCAATGTACAATAAATTGATGACAGTATGTGAACTTCTGGAATTGAATTTTTGGTTACACTTTTAAAATTCGCATACCTGGGTTTTATGGTGGTTGTCCTCTGCACTATAATGGCAAACTCTGATTTTTTTTTTGTATATAGAAAATTGTGTGGATGATTCCTGGTTGCGTGTTTGGTTCTCTGTTGGTGTTGCTTGTAGATGAAAGTTGTTACTCCTTCTCCGAATTTAATGAACTCTGCTTTCGGATGTCTCCCTTGTTTATTTTAATTCTGTGACCATGCATTTATGACATTCACACAGTAATTCAATATAAAAATACTTAGAAATTAGTAGAACGCTATGAGGATATGTGCACAAAAAATTTGTATATTTTTTCTCAATACTTCTCTCTCAGTCTGAACCCCCGTATTGTGCTTTGTTTCACTATTTAATAGCACTGTTACAAATTGCAATAACTGTTGTTAGTTTGTTCAGTTTGTTCAATTAGTTACAGCAGTTATTTTCCATACGGAACTTTGTTTGATTTCTAGTACATTTTCTTTTCATGCCTTTTTCAACAGTAGCTTAACTATTTGAAAACAATGACTCTAATCTAATTATTACTACTCCTAATTACAATTTATTACAGTAATCTTTAAGTAAATTGATAAAAGAAAAGGAAACAACAAAAAAACAAGTATGTTTCCAACCAAATGAATCATTCTCTCTGTCCTCTTCAGAAACCATATTCCCTCACCATTGTCTTTGCCCTGTCAGCTAGATGCTCCTGCATCAGGCTCCCAGGTAAAAGAAATTCATGGCTCCGTTCCATGAGCTCCTCCACCGAATAGCCAACCTTCCGTATCTGTGCCGTGTCAATCCATGAGCTTTCCTCCATTGGACGGTCTCTCCACTTGACGAGATATCACAGATATTCCTTCCTACATGTCTTCTTGGCTACCTGTGTGCTGAGAATTCGTTTAATCTCATGGGATTGAGCCGAAGGCATATGCTTCATCCAAGAACTATCTCCAACTTGGGTGTCCCATTCTGGCCGTACCACACTGTCTTCCTCTGCTTGGGCAGTATATGGGAATAGATCCACCACATTGAAAATAGGTGATATGCCTATATTAGGTGGCAGTTGAATTTCATAGGCATTGGCTGAGAATTTATGCAAGATCTTACAGGGACCAATTTTTTTAAACTTTAATTTATTATACGTACCCTTAGGAAACCGTTCCTTGTGCAAATGCGCGAGGACCTCATCTCTGACATTGAATTGTACTTCCCTTCGCCTTGAATCTGCTTGCTGCTTGTATTTCTATACGTTATCATGCAATTTTAATTTTACCTGTTCATGTAGTTCACTCATTGCTTCAGCAAAATCTTCTGCATCTGCGCTTCTTCATTCTAATTTTCCTAAATCTTGCAATTCATGTATTCCATACAAAATTTGGAACGGGCTATGTCCGGTGCTACGATTGGGTGAATCGTTATAAGCAAATTCCACCTGTGCAAGAGCACGATCCCATAACCGTGAATTTTCCCCAGTCAAACTCCGTAATAAATTTCCCAAACTCCTGTTCACCACTTCCGTTTGCCCATTAGTCTGCGGATGATACGCAGAGCTGAAATTCAGTTGCGTGCTCAACTTTTTCCACAAGGTGCGCCAAAAGTGCCCTGTGAATTTTACATCCCTGTCAGAAATGATAGAATTGGGTAGGCCATGTAATCTAACAACTTCCGTGAAAAACAGGTGAGCTACATACGTGGCATCACTAGTTTTCCGGCAAGGAATAAAATGAGCCATTTTTGAAAATCTATCTACCACCACCATCACTGAGTCATACCCCCACTGCGTTCTAGGCAGTCCCAAGACAAAGTCAATGCTACCTGAGTCCCATGCCCTGCTTGGAACAGGTAGTGGTGTGTAAAGTTCAGTATTCTGACTATGTGCTTTCGCCAGTTGGCAGACTTTACACCTGTTCACATAACATTGGATATCCCTGTGCATTTTGGGCCAGTAATAAAAGTGTCTGAGCTGTTCCAAAGTTTTGTCTATGCCAAAATGACTGGCTAGACCACCACTATGTTTTTCCCGTACAATATTTTCTCTCATCGAATAGTCCCGGATACATAACTATCCACCTTTGAACAATAGTCCTTCCTTCAAATTGTAGTCCAATCATGGACTTGTATTCCTCAACACGGGACTTTGTCATGCTTCAAAGGCTTCTTTGAAGTCTGTGTCAGTCTGGTACAAATCCTTTAGATGTTTGAATCCCATCACCTATATTCTTCTTTCCTGTAAGAGCAAAGCTCTTCTGCTCAAAGCATCTGCCACTTTATTGGCTTGCCTGCTAATGTTCTCTAGCATGAAGGTGAAACTCTGCAAGTATTCTACCCATTTGGCGTGCTTATGGTTCAACTTGCGCTGTTGCATTACATGTTGTAACGCTGAATTATCAGAAAATAATACAAACTCGTTGCCCAGCAGGTAGTGTCACCAATGCTTTAAAGCTTCGACCACGGCATAAAATTCCTTGTCATACGAGGAGTATTTCTGCCTGCTTTCATTTAATTTCTCACTAAAGAATACCACTGGTCTATCTTCCTCACTGAGCACAGTGCCAATAGCTGTCCCACTTGCGTCACATCAAACCTGAAAAAGTTTGTTGAAGTCGGGTAGTCTCAAGATTGGCCTCTCTATAATCTTCCGTTCCAAAAACTGAAAGTTGTACTCTGCTGCACTGGTCCAACAGAAAGGCTGATTGGCCTTCTTGATGGTGTCTAGCATTGGTGCACAGATTTCACTGAAATTTCTAATAAAATTCCTATAAAAACTTGCCAATCCGTGAAAGCTACGTACCTCAAACAAGCTCTTGGGTGATGGCCAGGTGATGATTGTTGCGATCTTTTCTGGATCCATCTTCAATTCATTTTCTGTGACTACAAGCCCCAAATAAACCAGTTCCTTCTGCAAGAAAGTACATTTTTTTAAGTTTATCAGCAGTTTGTTCTGTTGTAATTTCTCTAGCACTCTCCAAACATGCTGAAGGTTTTCTCCCTTCATTTTGCAGAAAATTAAAATATCATCAAGATAAACTATCACAAACTTGCCAATAAATTCTTTTAACATTTCATTCATCAACCTCATAAAACTACTAAGAGCGTTGCTCAAACCAGACGGCATGACTAGCCACTCGTACAACCCTTCATTAGTTTTGAAGGTTGTTTTCCATTCATCTCCCTCTCTGATCCTGATCTGATGATATCCACTCTTCAGATCAATCTTCGTAAAGTAGGCTGCTCTGCTGAGACAGTCCATCATGTCATCCATTCTGGGTAGGGGAAATCTGTACCGAATAGTGCTTTTATTGGTGGCTCGTGAATCTGTACACATCCGCCATTCTCCTCCCTTCTTAGGTGTGAGTACTGTTGGTACCGCACAAGGGCTCAAACTTTCTCTGATTAGTCCCTTATCCAGCAACTCTTGCACCTGTTTATGAATCTCGCTTCATTGTCTTTCGGGCTCATTCTATATGCTGCCTTGTTTGGTAGACTTGCTCCAGGTATGAAATCGATATGATGGCTAATTCTCCTTCTGGGAGGCAACTTATCTTGTAAATCATCAACCACAATGTCCTTAAATTCTTCCAACAGCTCTTGAATCTCTGTAGGAAATTGTGACTTTTCTGTGCTTAGTGATGCTGCTTTTGTCCTCCTTCAACCACATAATTCACCTCGTTTTCTTCAATCTTCTTAACAAACTGTTTTCCTCCTATTAACGATGCTTTCGTTCCACTTGATTCTGCTGCATCCTCCTCCTTGATGGGTACAAGCGTATGTTTGACTCCATCTTTCACAAATTTGTAACAATTTGTTTTCCCATCATGTGTCACCTTCCGGTCATACTTCCACAGTCTCCGTAGCAGTATATGGCATGCGTCCATTGGCATAATATCACAGACAACTTTTTCTTGGTATTTGCCAATGTGAAATTCAACCTTACATTGTTCATCAACTAATAATTGGTGGCCTTTCTATAGCCACGACACCTTGTAAGGTGTAGGATGTTTAAGCCGCTTTAATCCCAGTTTTTCCACCATCTCAGTGGCAACTAAGTTATATGTACTCCCGCTGTCTATGATTAATTTACAACACTTCCCATGTGATTTGCAAACTGTTCGGAACAGTGCCTTCTGCTGGTTCTGCTCAGCCATCTCCTTTGCTGGCTTCAACAACACTTTGTATAAAAATAATGCCTCTCCTGTTTCTGCCACATTTTCTACTTCCCGGGGCTATGCTTCAGCTTCCTCAGGCTGCGCAACAAATGCTCCCCTCTGGCCAGCATGCTCGACTTCCGGGCATTCGAAGGGTCTGTGCCCCCACTTATGGCACCTGTAGCACTGGACATTTGTCCCTCTTCTGCAACAATTTCCTCTTCCCTGCTGATATGGACGACCTCCTCTAGTGCTATCTCCCTTCTCTGTTGTCCCTGAAGCTCTGGAGCTGCTGCCTTCCTCGCTGTTAGTAGCAGTTCTTCCTCTGCCATAGGACTGTCCTCGTCCTCTACCATTTCCTCGTCCTCTCCTATTGTTCTGTTTCCTGTTAATTTTTTCTTCAACCTTTACAACACTCTGAAAGGCTTCTTCTATATTTCGTGGAGAGAGAATACTGATCTCATCCAGTATTTCCATCCTTAAGCCATTCACATATCTCACTTTCTTCTCTAGAGTTTCATCAGTATAACCAGCCCACAAATTTACACGATAAAACTCCTTTGTGTATTCCTTTACTGTCATACCTTTCTGCCTTAAATTTTGCACTCGTCGATAAAGTTTGACCTGATAGTCTTTAGGCAAAAACCTGCCCTTCAGTTTTGCCACCATTCTTGGCCACTTCTTTATCGGTAGCTTGTTCATCCTCTTCCTGTCGGCTTGGACACTATCCCACCATAAAGTAGCGTGTCCTTTTAACTTGGTTGCAACAAATCTAACTCTTTTTTCCTCACTTATCTCTTCGTTTTCAAAATACTTATCTAACTCACTTACCCAATCCAGCAGAACATCTGTGGATAGACTGCCATCGCAATTAGGGATTTCAGGTTTGGGTTTGTTGCTGGCTAACAGTACTAATCTCAACAATTTTATCTCCGGGGCTTCTTCCTCTGATCCTTCCATAGCAGTTGTTGCTTCTTCTTCACTACCATCCCCAAGTTCTGGGTCTCTTCTCCTTCCTGCCTCTACTACTTCTAAGCGAGCAGTAAGGACTCTCAACTCTTCTCTCAAGCCCTCGTCTACTCCTCTACACACACCTCTTCCACGTCCCCATCTTTGAACTTCCATCTTCTCTTTTTTTTTTAATTTCCTACTCTAATACCACTTGATGGGGCGAACCCATGTGGTCCCGCCATTGCTCCTTCCCACCTGTTGTTGTACCGTCAGTTGATATTTATGTTAACTGGATTTCGGATAGATATAACTTGATTTTCAATATGGGCTCAATTAATAGGTTTTTACAATAAGGTACGTTGGTTGTATGTGGAGCGGACACCTGTACCGTGTTGGAATTCTAAACCCTGCCTTGGTATAGGGTTTTCGCTACCCTTGCGTTCATTTGGTTTTGTGTTACTTCCGCTTCCTCCATCTGCGAGCTCTCGTCGACTTGGCGATTTCACTGTGATTCTCTTCTATGGTGCTTCGTATTTGTTTGAACCTTGTTTCCCTGGTTCTCTGTGACACGAGTTGGTAGTGTGCAAGTTTTGATTAGGGTTCTTTTAGTTGGTCCGGGGTTTTGTTGCTCCGAGTCTATTGAGCTGCATGCTCACGATGGTCTTCACGGCTCCATTTGTTCGAATTCTATTGTGGAAGTGTCTCGTTCGTCTGTGGAACTATGGAAACCTGGTAAGGTTTGTTTCTCTGCTTGTGTTTAGACTGTCCCTGAGTTTTCTGTTGTCGATTTTTTTATGGGTCTCTGCCTCTGTGCGTCCTCTGCTCGATTTGTTATCTGGGTTTTCACTACTGTTACCTATGTGTGTCGGTTTATGAGAATGTGGTTCCCAATCTCGTTCTACAACACAAGTTCGGCTCATGCACGATCTCGGCAAACTATGGTGGCGTTCTCCATCGATTTCTCCGCCAACATGACTGGTAAGCTTTCCTTCTCCGCTATTTCATTTTACCTGTTCCTCTTTCTGGTTCTAACGTCTTCAGCTCCTTGTGAGCAGGAAGACAATCTAAGGTTGTAGTGGTTACGGCTCCTCTGGTAGGTAAGCGGAACCAATGTTGCTTTTGATTATTCAAAATAAAATTTGTTTTGAATTCCTGTAGTTCCTTCCACTGTATTTTGACTCTCGTCCTTTGGTTTCTCTTGCAAGTGGAGCGACCGAGGGTTTCGGTGCTTCGACCTCCAACTATTCTGAGGGAATTCCGGGTAGCATTGTTCTATTTACCTGTAGTTTGTTTGCCTGAGTATTTCGGCGTATATTTTGGTTTGGTTGTTGGCCTCGAGCCATTGTTTATGTTTGGTCCCGTTGTTATACAGTGTCTCTGTCGAGTCGTAGTAGTGGGTTTGGGAATTTATGGGACTTCCGATTTATGTTGATAATGGTTACAGTTCCCAAATCTGTGAACTGGTTCGTTCTTAAGTTTTTAAATATAGAATGTAAATGGACAATAAATTGATGACTGTATGTGAACTTCTGGAATTGAATTTCTGGTTACACTTTTAAAATTCGCATACCTGGGTTTTATGGTGGTTGTCCTCTACACTGTAATGACAAACTCTGATTTTTTTTTGAATATAGAAAATTGTATGGACGATTCCTGGTTGCGTGTTTGGTTCTTTATTGGTGTTGCCTGTAGATGAACGTTGTTACTCCTCCGAATTTAATGAACTCTGCTTTCGGATGTCTCCCTTGTTTATTTTAATTCTGTGACCATGCATTTATGACATTCACACAGTAATTCAATATAAAATACCTGGAAATGAGTAGGACGCTATGAGGATATGTGCACAGAAAATTTGTATATTTTTTCTCAATACTTCTCTCTCAGTCCAAACCGCCGTATTGTGCTTTGTTTCACTATTTAATAGCACTATTACAAATTGCAATAATTGCTGTTAGTTTTTTCAATTTGTTCAATTAGTTACAACATTTATTTTCCATACGGAACTTTGTCTGATTTCTAGTACATTTTCTTTTCATGCCTTTTTCAACAGTAGCTTAACTATTTGAAAACAATGACTCTAATCTAATTATTACTACTCCTAATTACAACTTATTACAGTAATCTTTAAGCAACTTGATAAAAGAAAAGGAAACAACAAAAAAAACAAGTATGTTTCCAACTAAATGAATCATTCTCTCTGTCCTCTTCAGAAACCATATTCCCTCACTATTGTCTTTGCCTTGTCAGCTAGATGCTCCTGCATCACAAATCGTGCAGGGAGTGTAGATGATAGGATGACCACATTAGGCTATGTTTTTCATTTGGGTTCCGGAGCCATTCATGGGCTTTGAAGAAAAAACCAATTGTTTCTATTTCCACAGTTGAATTTGAATATGTACTAGCAACAAAGACAACTTGTCAAGCAATTTGGATAAGAATAATCTTGAAAGATTAATATGTAGTAGCAACAAGGACAACTTGTCAAGGAATTTGGATAAGAATAATGTTGAAATATTTAAGGCATTAACAAGAAGAACAACAAAGATTTATTCTCAAAACAACTCTGCAATTGCTTTATCTAAAAGCTTAGCCTTTCACAAAACCAGTAAACACATTAACACCGAGTATCATTTCATGAGACAGTTGAATTATGAAGAGATTGTTTGGAACATTGTAAGTCTTAGAACAATATGTCCAAACCATGGTGAAAGAAAAATTTTGTTCCTATAAGAAACGCTTTGAGAATTATTTGAGAATTATGAATATCAGTTGTTATGATCAAGGGAGTGTTGAAATAATCCCAAGTAAACCATTTAATCTCTATAACTACACCACTCCTAGAATACAAAACAAATCTCATCCGAAATTTTCCATAATGCTGAAAGAGTCAGTTGAATTATTGACTAGTGTACTATTTTACGGCGTCTGCCAGAAATATATAACATACCGTTAGCATTCACCAATTCTGGGCATATGCATACCAAATGTACAGTAATATTTTCATGGTTGCACGATTAATATGAGAATTGAGCAACTATATGTTTTATTAATAGTTTGGCCACATGTAAAATGGTCAAAGTATGTATTTAAACTAAGCTTACCCCGTGTGTGGGGTCTAAACGTGTGTGTAAAACAAGAATTTTTATGCAGTGTGCATAAAAATGTTGTAAAAATACTTTGTAAATCTTGTTTATAAAGTGGGTAAAAAGAACGAGAGTTTCAATTTCTCTTGTACATTTGTTCATATAATTAAAAATTCATATAGTGATGAACGCTTAGTTCCCCATCTATATATATATATATATATATATATATTTCTGAAATTTATTTTCCTTTGGATCAGCGCATTACTTCGTTTTTGCGGTTTTTTTTAATTCTCTGCCTCACATTTCCAGAATGAAAAATGCGAATAATGAGATTGTAACTTTGGAATTCCGACTTTTCAGCCATCAGATTTGGCCAAAACATGTGGAAATCTGTTGTTCATTCCCTTCTGTCATTAAGAACTTGCTATATTGATCAAGCATGTCCACATAATGGATGCATGGAATTAGTGTCTGTTCGTAACAGCTGAGAACCCTTTCCTGGCGTTAAGAAGATGAGAGAGTCGTGTCGTGTAGTTTCTAAACAGCGCAAGAGGACATGCAGGTCCTTGGAAAGTTCCTCTATCGTCCATGTTGGCTTATCATTGGAAAGATATGTCGAGGGCTCTCGGCAAGTTGCCCTTCTGCCGGGCCCGTTCGCCAGCAACTTGCACTGATTTGCCACTTGTATTGAGAATGTATGCCCCATAGAATCCTTAGTCATATGGCCTACTTCTGATTTTCAAAAGTTCCTGTCAAATGAGGGGAACATGGAAATCGTTCAAAGGTAAAAGTCAGCTGAGAAGGGACCGGAGGCCAGCGTGATAAGAGACAAAACGCCTGATGGCGATTCGTGCTGGTTTATCGAAATTTTGATGACTGACACACAGGCCTGTAATTCTAGTTCAAAATAGCAATCAAGTTTGTTTATTGAATTTTAATTTTTTTATTAATTAATTTTAATTTTCCAAAAGATCTGGAAATATACATACACAGTTACAAATATAATTTTGAAATTTTGAAAAAATAAATATAATAGTGTAAACATTCACAAATCTTTTTAAAATGATGGTCAATTATAAATATTACAAAAAAAATTATATTCCTAAATAAAATATATAATTTTACATTTACCATAACAAGTATGAGAATATTTTTATTCATCCATATCTTTAACTACATTATAGATCAAATATAACTCAATATAAATTAAATCAAAGTCTAAGATTATGAGTCAAAGATGTATACATCATAAACCATAGTTTACATAAATTTCATTAAAAGCATGCTAAAGTATTTATTCTACAAATTCTCAACCTATAAAAAAATAAACCACTGTTATTTTGCGATAACTGCCATCTCACGGATCCAAAAAGGTTTATGAAAAATGGTTAACTGGACCTTTATAATCTTGAATGGAATATCCAAAACTCCCCATCAACATTTTGAACCCTGAATTCTCGAACTTTGTTTGCCACTATAACCACTAGAACTGAATTCGGTAACTGTGGTTTAAATTATAATGAGTGATTAGGTCAAGTTACATAATGTGTTTAGTTGTAACGTTTATTTTTCGTCAACATTCCTGGTTATATCCAAATAATATTCTTATTAATACACAAACAAACAAATATATATATATATATATTATATATATAATATATATATATATAATATAATATAAAGTAGATGTATTTTCTAGCTGGACACCAATAACATATTTCATAAGAATTTTTTGAGTAGTATAAAGTTAGAGTATAAGTTATTGTGTTTTTTTTAAATAATTCTATTTTCAAGATTATCTTTTAATTGTGTCCAGATTTTTTTTTTGGGAAATCATATTAGAGATAATTTATGGATGGGTACCATTCAGTGTGGTTTATTTGAAAATCAGATCATGGCACTACATTAGATATTGAGATAGATCCTTTAGTAATTATAATAAACAATTAGCTTTGAAAATGGATCTTTTAGGGAATTGAAAAATGATTTAAGGAAAATTTTTGAATACATCAATTATAGTTATATTTTATTAATATAAGTAATAAAATTAAAAATAAATTAATTAGAATAAATATAAAATAAATATTTCATAATACTATAAATTAAATATTTAAATATAAATACCTATTCTTAAATTAAATCAAATTATTTAAATTATTGTTTAGGTATTAAGTCAAATATTTATGATTTAGACAATCGAATCACATATTTAAATTATCTTTTAAATTGTAATAAAAAAATATTATATATAATACGAGGAAAAAATCTAACCCAAATTATTATAAAAAGTAGCATAACCACATTAAAAAATATTAATGTGGTTGATATAGTCGAAGGGCTTCATGTAATTTACCATTGATAAAATACATATTTGTATCTACCCAAAGAAAAATTGCTATGCAATAAAAAATTTATGATTATTATAATACCATTGTTAATTATATAATTTATTTATTATTATTTATTTGAAATCGTCTAATATAAATATAGAACTTAGGAATATAAACCCTTAGATTAATAAACTCTAGGGATTGATATTATAAACCCAAGAGAATAATAAACCCAAGGGGTTAATACTAAAACCATAAGGCATTATTACTAAAAAAACCCCTAGGGTTTATATTCCCATGGTTTTATAGTATTAATCCCTTGGGTTTATAATATCAATCCCTTAGGTATATTAATGTAAGTTTTCATGTTCCTAGGGTATAATATTATTCATAGGTTTATAATAGTAACCCCTTAGGTTTAATATAAATCATGGTCAACTAAGGGTTTAGATACCTTAAATTTATAATATTAGTCCCTTCGGTTTATAATACCTTGGGGTTTTAGTATTAAGCCTTGGGTTTATAATATGCATCACTTGGGTTTACTAAAGTAAGGGTTCATATTCCTAGGGTTTAATACTAAAATCCCAATGGATTATGAACCAAAGTAAATAATATTAACCCAATGGATTAACACTAAAAAACCAAGGAATTATTAACCCAAGGGAATAATCTAAAATCCTAGGGATTAATATTATAAACCCAAGGTGTATAAACCCTAAGAAAAATATTATAAAACCCAAAATAAACATGGTTGACCATGGTTGACAATGATTGATTTTCATTTTGAGACAATCCTTGTCACAATGCAACATTGGACCATGATTGACCATGATCAACCATATTTACTCAATGGTTTATAATATTTATTTTACGGTTTATATACCTTGGATTTATAATATTAATTCCTTTGGGTTTATAATCCCTTAGGTTTAATACTAAAGATCCAAGGAATTATAAATGCTAGGGAATAATATTAAACCCTGGAGATTAATATTAATTACAAACCCTATAAATATTATTATACCCTCGGAATATTATGGTATTGATTTTTCAATATAAAACCCAAAGGAATAAAATTAAACCCACATAATTAATATTATAAACCAAAGATATATAGCCCCTAAGATATTAAATACCCTCTAATAAACATGGTTGACCATGGTCAACCATCGTCTAACATCGCATTGTGGCAACGATAGACTGAAAATGAAAATCAACCATTTTCAACTATGGTCAACCATGTTTATAAATCCATTGTATATAAACCCTTGGTTGACCATGATTTATATTGAAGCTAAGGGATTAATATTATAAACCTATGAATAATATTATACCCTAGGAATCTCAACCTTTAAATACATATACCCAAGCGATTAATATTGTAAACCTAAGGGATTACTACTATAAACCCATGAGAATATAAGCTCTAGGGTTTTTCCATGGTTTATGATGTATGACCATGAATGATTTTCATATCGAGACAATCCTTGTCTCAATGCAACATTCGATCATGGTTGAACAAGATTGACCATGGTTAACCATGTTTCATTCTATAAAACATGGTTGACCATGGTTAACCATGTTTCATTCTATAAAACATAGTTGACCATGATCAGTCATGGCTGACCATGGTTGAACATGATTTTCATATTGGGACAATATTTTTCACAATGTAATGTTGGCCCATGGTTAACCCTAATTAAACATGTTTGACCACAATTGATTTTATAAAACATGGTTGACCTTGGCTAAATAATATTAAACTGAAGGGACTAATATTATAAAGCCATGGTATATAAAGCCTAAGATAAATATTATAAACACTAAAATAAACATGGTTGACCATGGTTTATTTTCATATTGAGACAATCATTGTCACAATGTGCTGTTGGACCATGGTTAGGCATGATTTAGCATGAGTGATTTTGAAATTAAGAGAATCTTTTTCACAATGCGACATTTGACCATGAATGAGCATGGTTGATTCTCATATTGAGACAATCTATGTCGCACAATGATAATTAACCCTGGTAGACCATGATTGAATTTATAAAACATGGTAGACAATGGTTGACCATGACTGACCATGATTGACCATGGTTGACTATAGTTGACCATGGTTGATATTATAAACCCAAGGGAATAATAAACACTAGGGATTAATACTAATAGCACAAGGGACTATAAGCCTAAGGGGAAAATATTAAACCCTACGAATATGAATCCTTACATCAATAAACCCAAAAGATTGATACTATAAACCCAAGGGATAAAAATTAAAAACACAAGGTATATAAACCCAAGGGATAAAAATTAAAAAATTAAGGTATATAAAACCTAAGATAAATATTATATACCCTAAAATAAACATGGTTGACCATGATTGATTTCCATATTTAGAAAATCCTTGTCACAATGCAACATATGACCATGGTGGACTATGATTAATTTCCATATCGAGACAATATTTGTCATAATACGACATTTCTCTATGGTTGACCATGCTTGGCTATGATTGACTATGATTTTTCATGATTGATATTATAAACCTAAGGGAATAATAAACCCAAGGAATTAATACTCAAGCTGCAAGTGGTTATAAACCGTAGGGAATAACATTAAACTGAAGGGACTAATATTATAAACCAAAGGTATATAAACCCTAAGATAAATACTGTAAACAATAAAAAAATATGTTTAACCATGATTTATTTTCATATTCAGATAATCCTTATCACAATGCAACATTAGGTCATGGTTTACCATGGTTAATTTTTGTATCAAGAGAATCTTTGTCACAATGCGACATTAGACCATGATTCATTTTCATATCAAGAAAATCTTTGTCACAATGTGACGTTCAACCATGTTTAATCATGATTGACTATGGTTTACCATATTTGATTCTATAAAACATTGTTGACCATTATCAACCATGGCTGACCATGACTGTCCATGATTTTCATATGGAGACAATTTTTGTTTCAATCTGATATTCTACCATGATTAACCATGGCTAGGAATGGTTGGATATGACTAACCATGATTGACCATGATCGGTATTACAAACCCAAGGGATTGGTATTATAAACCCAAGGAAATAATAAACCCAAGGGATTAATGTTAAAACATCAAGGAATTATGAACCCAAAGGAATAATATTAAACCCAATGGACTAATATTATAAACCCAAGGTATATAAACCCTAAGATAATTATTATAACTACTAAAGTAGACACAGTTTACCATGGTAGGTTTTCATATTGAGACAATCCTTGTCACAATACGACATTCGACCATGGTTAACCATGGTTTGATATGATTGACGATGGTTCACCATGATTGACATTATAAACCCAAGTGAATAATAAACCCAAGGGATTAATATTGAAACCCAAGGGATTATTAATCCAACGGAATAATATTAAACACAAGGGACTGATCTTATAAACCCAAGCTATATAAATCCTAAGATAAATATTATAAACACTAAAATAAACATTGTTTACTACAATTGATTTTCATATTTAGACAATCCTTCTCATAATGTGAGGTTGGAAGAGGGATGACCATGGTTGATTTTTATATCGGGATAATCTTTGTCACATTGCGATGTTCAACCATGGTTGACCATGACTGACCATGTTTAATTTTATAAAACATGGTTAATCATAATTGGCCATGATTGCCAATGGTTGACTATGATTGTGCATGGTTGACCATCATCGTTGGTCATGATCAAAGAGACTTTAATGAAGGTTGATTATGATTGATGAAATTAAACCATCGCTAATCATGGTTGAGCATGATTGATTTTGGTTGACCACAAAGACATTGACTATGGTTGACCATGTTCGAGCATGATTAACCATCATTGATCATGGTTGACCATAGAGACATTGATTAACCATTATGACCATGGTTGATGATAGTGGAGCATACTTGACCATAGAAGATCATCGTTGAACATGGTTGATCATGGCAGACAGTAATTGATATTGATTGACCATAGTTGAACATTGTTAAGCTTGTTTAACCAAATTCAACCATCGCTGTCCATATTCAATTTTATTAATTTATCAATATTTTTTTATCAATCAATCAATCAATTAATACTAACTAATATAAATAATAATTCAACACAAGGAAATAATTATAAAACCCAAGGGAATAATATTAAATCCATGGGACCAATATTATAAAATCAGGGTATATAAACCCTAAGATAAATATTATAAACACTAAAATCAATATGGTTGACCGTGCTTGATTTTCATATTTAGAGAATCCTTATCACAATGCAATGTTGGATCGTGATTGACCATGGTTGATTTTCATATCAAGACAATCTTAAATATAGTATGGACTATTTTTGTTTTATTATTAAAATATAAATTAGAATTATGGTAAAATATCGAGTTGATTTTAAAAAGTATTTTTTCAAAAATATTTGATCTTTTATAATTTTTACAAAAAATAGATTAAACATATATAATAAACCTTATTATATTTATTTTCTGTTATTATATATTATTATCAACAATTATTTAATTTGAAAAAACAATTATTTAAACTAAAAATTGTATGAAAACATAGTCTTTTTCCAAAATAATTTTGATAAATTTGCCTTTTAATTTAAAAACCATTTTATTTTATCGTGTGTATATATATATAATATATATATCAATAGTATATATTATATAATTATTATATATATATAAAGAGAGAGAGAGATTGGAGATATTTTTTGATAATAATTATCTAATATAATTTGTTACAAAAATATAAATTATTATTCAAATAATCTATTATTATTAGTAATTTTAGATTTCTATTATTAGACAATTGCTACTCACTTTTTTTTATTTTAAATTTCTGTGATCCATATGAATTGAATTTTCAAAATAATAACATAGTTGATTTGGACTCTCATTCTTGTCTTAAGAATGAACCAGAATAAATAATTCAAAATAGCAACTCCAAATCAACTATATAATTATTTTGAAAATTCTATTTCATAACAACATTATAATTCGAAAAACAATTATTTAACTAAATCTATTTATAAATTTATTTATTCTATAATTATCACAATACAGTAATCAAGTTTCATGTTTCATTTTTCACTAAGATAAATGTAGTTATTCCTAATTTTTAGCCTTCATCTCAAGGGCTTATTACTATTCCACGCGGTATTACTATAACCTTATTACATGTTTCTCTATCCTTACATTGTTGACTAATAATGTATTTAGGGCCTAATGGTCAACACCTCCCTTATCATACATGAGCACTGTC
This sequence comes from Pinus taeda, assembly GCA_000404065.3. Lineage (NCBI taxonomy): Eukaryota > Viridiplantae > Streptophyta > Pinopsida > Pinales > Pinaceae > Pinus > Pinus taeda. Next base: position 63,561 of record APFE030071703.1, read on the forward strand.
TTAAGTATTTATTATGCTCAAATGTTGATACATATTTATTATTAATAAATATTTTTAATAGTAAACTAATTAACACTGAATTTAACGTTTTTGTTATCCTCTTAATTTAACGTTTATAAAAAGAAAAATAATTTCAGTTAAAAACATTAAATAAACATTATTCTAATCTCATACTTTAACATTATTAAAATTATCAATATAATGGTTCTTAATAAATATACATAACTTTTAAAAAAATTATATAAATAAATATATTTATTAAAATGTAAAAAATAAAAATAAAAAATATGATATTTATTTTGTTTTATTTTTAATAAAAATAATAAAATTAAAATTATACATTGTGATTATTATTATATAAATAATTTAAATTTATTATTATTAATATTATATGCTCTTTTCCCAACTTTATTTAAATATGATTAAATTTCGTTTTTATTTTTTATACAGATATTAATATTAAATATTAAATAAAAATGCAATTTCCTTATATTACATTATAATATAAATATAAAAAAAATAACAATTTCTATATTACAATTATAATGTAACTCTCAAAATTATATTTATAGAAACCATTCAGTCACCTTATTCTATCCATCGAATTTTGAAAATTTTCATTCTTTGAGATTAAATATTTTTATTTTTATTTTGTATTTTTAATAACAAAAGAATAAGTTAAAATAAACAATAAAAAATAATTGAAATATTCAGAATTATCACAATTTTAATTGATTCTTTGTAAATATCCTTTTTTGAGAAAATGTGACAAAACTCAATTAATTATTATATAATATTATTTTAAAATGGATAAGAAAATGCTTACTAAAGATGTGACATCCCAAACTTTTTTCATCATCTTTATACTATTAAATATTTTTCTGAAGATTTCAGTAAAAATTGTTGAGAACATTTTTCAAATTTCTTCAACTTCTAAAAGTTTTTCTAGTGATGGTAAATTAATCTGACCATTGTGGGGACCTATAGAATAATTATATCATAATAAAGTGCTAGCCTTAAACTTATATACATATATAGAGAGAGAGAGTCTTTCTTTGTGTTGTGTTTTATACAATTGTCATGTTGTGTCATTGATATTTACATTTTGGTATTGGTGAAAATTACCAGAATGACACAAAAAAATAAATCACAATCAATTATGTCATTGGACCAATGCCTCCACGCTTCATTTCCCTGCATCGACAAATTAAGGATGGACCCAAGTTTTTGTATATGACATTTTCTCAATAAACACAAACAACACACTATCGACATAAACCAACGAGTAAAGTACTAGGATTTTGTACACGCATCTACAACACTGCAATTATGAGATTGATTTCATTGCTACCAGTGCTTAGCTAAGGAAATGAAATTAATTGATGTCCCGAACCTGCACTTTCCTAGCCTGCAAGCGCTCTGAACGAATCTATTAGCAGTTCAAGTTGTGAAAATCTCGCTTTGCTATCACAAATTGAACCCAAGAATCTCATCCAAGCAAGTGAGGACAAGTTATGGGTGAAAGATATGAATGAAGAACTTGGACAAATTGAAAAGAATGACATTTGGGAGTTCGTTCCAATACCTAAAGATAAAAATGTCATTGGAACCAAATGGGTCTTCAAAAACAATCTAAATAAGTAGGCACAAGTAATCAGAAATAAGGCTCAATTGGCTTACAAAGGGTATGTTAAAATAGAGGGAGTATATTTTGAGGAAACCTTTGCATTAGTAGCAAGACTGGAAGCCATCAAAAATTTTCTTTCCACTTCCAGCCATAAAAACATAAAGGTATATCAAGTGGATGTGAAGTTTGCATTTCCCAATGGAGATCTAGAAGAAGAAGTTTATATTGAGAAGCCAAAAGGATTTATGTTCACTACAGATGAAGGGTTTGTATGTAAACTAAAATAGACCTTATATGGACTCAAACAAGCTCGCATAGCTTGGTATGAAAGGCTAGATAGAGACCTTTAGCAACAAGGTTTTAAGAAAGGTATTGTTGACAACAACTTATACATAAAATGTGAAGGCGACTATATACTAATTGTAGTAGTATACGTGGATGACATAATCTTTGGCAACGCCATGGAACAAATGAGGCATCAATTCACAAAATGTATGTAGTCAGAGTTCGCAATGTCCATGTTCAGTGAGTTATCCCTCGTCCTAGGATTGTAAATATCTCACTCTCCAAAGGAGTATTTATCTCCCAATCCAAATATCTCAAAGAAACTCTGAAGAAGTTTGGACTCAAGATTACAAGCCAGTGAGAAAACCTATAATTACAAGCCGAAAATTGTGCAAAGAAGATGAGACACAACTGGTAAATCATACTGAATACAGATGCATGATAGGAATCTTGTTGCATCTTATAGCTTCGATGCTAGAAATCATGAAAGATGTGGGTCTTGTGGCCAAATTCCAGGCCTTCCCACGTGAAATTCATGTTGTTTTGTTTCCAAATATCTTCAACGAATATCATAATATGGACCGTGGTATGCTAAGAGAAAATAATTTAAGTTGAAGGACTACACTGATGTTGATTTGGTTGGCAGTCTTGATGACAGGAAGAGCACCTCAGGTGCAACATTCTTCTTTGGAAAATGGTTCATATCATGGTTCGCTAAGAAAAAGGCTTCCATTTCATTATCGACTGTTGAATCAGAGTATATTGTTGTTGCTACCTTTTGCACACAAATTCTATGGATCAAGAATATTTTAAAAGATATTCTAGTAGAGTTGACTGATGTTATTCCAATTATGTGTGATAATACAAGTGCCATAAGCATCTCTAAAAATTGAATGATGCATTCAAAGACTAAACATATTCCTATAAAATTCCATTTCTTAAGGGAACAAGTTGCAGCCAATGTTGTTATACTTGAATATGGATGCACTAGAGATCAACTTGCATATATCTTTGCTAATCCACTGGAAAGAGAACCCTTTGAGCATCTAAGGAAAAAGATAGGAGTTGTGACTCCTGCTTCCAAATGATTCCATTTTGGTAGGTGTTGGTAGCTACTTAGCATGTGGGATCCATGGAAGAGTAGGTTGTAGTGGTTTAGGGGGAGTGTTGGCAGGTAAATCCCCTGTGCGGACAGAGACGATCCCACTAGCCCAAATGGGGTCTAGCAACAATCAAACAATGCTAACATGCATGTTCCTAATTGCAAATCAAATATCGATGATGAGGGCCTACCTGGATTCCAATGCTAGTACTTGTAGAAGAATCGTCGCTCCCGTTCCTTTGCTCCGGCTGGTCACAATCCCTGCGATCCTTGTGAATGGACACCTGCACATGCAAAGAACGACACAAGTACAAGCATAAAATCCAATAGATGTAACTATATATCGGTCAGAAAAGATATAACTCAATCCTCATTATAAAGACAATAAGAGTGGAACCATAATGATAGTCGTCTATTAATGAATAATAGGCAGAGAAAGATACAACCAAGGTTTTGACGTTGAACCTATTCTCTGGCTGGGCAAGTAGCTATGTATGCCTTGCAATAGACCTTCTCTCTCTCAGGATTCCGGCAGCATAACCTCCCTATGCTTCAAAACTCTTACTATCACT
>APFE030071703.1:77576-89126 GCA_000404065.3 Pinus taeda
CTCAGCAACCCGTCCAGTCCACCGTTCAAACTTCTGCACCTTCTGTAGTTTCTCAGGCTGGGCCTAGTACGCCTCGTACTCCGCCTCAAACGTCTGTTGCAACTACTGCAACATCTTCTCCATCTACCCTACCATCTTCTGGAGTATCAGCAGCTCTGATTTCTACTGTTCCTGTATCTTCTCCTCAGACCTCTTTACCTCAGTCTGGATCTACAGTCCAGACTTCGTTCCAGATGCCTATAGGAAGTATGGTTGTTACCTCTCAACCTCAATTTAATCAACCTCCATACCAAGGACAGTATCAACCTCAATATGGTCCTGCTGCGTAGCAACCAACCTATCAGTATCAACCGTACCCTGGGTATACATATCAACAACCGCAGCAACCCCAGTATGGTCCAATTAATCCTGGTTTTCCAGGAGGAAAAAATATCCCGAATGCGATTCCCATTCCTAGTTATCCTGGATATCCTCCTCCTGGGGTTGGTTTGCAGACCCCAAGTTTCAGAGACACTAATCGTCAGTTACCATTCATTGCAACTTTGGACTTACCTAACTTGACGCGTCTTACGAACGATCCAATCAATTATCTTCCGTATTGGCCGCCAATGCCGCATAAGTTGCCCAGTGACATTCCCAAATTCGAAGGTCTGGAGAGGCCCCGCCGAACCATGTGATGACTTATCATCTCTGGTGTGCATCCAACTCCATTTCTAATGATTCTATTCGTTTACGTTTGTTTCAACGCACTCTAATTGGTCTTGCGGCCAAATGGTATATCGAATTACCGCGAGCCACTTTTTATGATTTTAGTCAGTTAGCTACCTCGTTTTTAACTCATTTTTAGTTGCCAGTCAGATATGACAATGGCACGGAACTATTAACCTCATTAAAGCAATCGACATCCACTTACATCTCCGATCATATCCATGAATGGAGGCGTCGACGGCGTTTAGTAAAGGTTTATATCCCGGATCAAATATTAGTTGAGTGGTTTGTAAAATCTTTGTTGCCTAAGATCACTAAAGATGTAGCTAAAGCCGGAGTAGTTACTGAAGAGCAAGTCATTGCTCAAGCGCAGTACCTTGACTTAGTTTACACTCAGTCGGGTACGTTACATGAGAAGATCCCCAACCTACCTAGTCAAAATCAAATTGCTGCTGCTCCTTCGGGGTCTCATGCTGCTGATGGTATGATTGGCACGGTGAACACTAAAAGTAAGAAGAAATCTTCTAAGAATTCTTCTCCTATAATAACCTTGCCAAATTCCCCGACAGGAGAGTCTTCCATGGAACTTTTCGCCGATATTCATGTTGTAGAATCTTCTACATCAAAACCTAAAAACGGTGGTAAGAAGAAAGGGAAGAAGAAGAAGGATAAAGAGAAAAATCCAAAAGAGAAACCTGAAAAAGCGGAACCTTCTGAAGAAAAGAGCAAACCTCATTATCCGTGTCTCATTTGCGATGAAGACCATTATACGAGAGACTGCCCTCATAGGGCAGAGGTTGCAAAAATCGTCAAAGGTTCCCAAACTCATGCTATCTTGAAGGATCCTTTTTCAGCTCAAGATAGTAAGATGATAGGTTCATCCTCCAGTGCCAATGAAAAACCCATATTGATGATGTCTCATGTAAGGATTGCGACTCGATCGCAAGATTATGGCAGTAAAAGTCCTGTTGATGGAAAGGAAGCAGAATCTTCTCATTCAAATCCATCAACCTCAGCTCCCAGTTCCGATCCACTATAGATCGAGAGACCTAACCCGGACTTAGTAATCAAACCACCCACCAAGGGTGTACTTTGGAGATCTGCTTTTAATCCACATGCGAGAGTAGCTCAGAATTACAACATTGTTGAGGATTTAGTTGTTTCACCCTCGGCAATGTCGGCTTTGGAAGTGCTGCAATCATGTCCAGCACAACGCAAATTACTTCTTTCTGCTATAGGAGTTGTTGACATTGAGTACCCGAACCTAATAATCTTTGATCTAGAAAATAGTGCACCGCGTCTCCCCCATCAAATGGCTATCCAGATTCCAATGATAGTCAAAAACAGACTTGTTCATAGGACTGTGATTGACGAGGGAGCTTCCACGTGCATTATGTCGATACAGTGTTGGAGATCGCTTTGTTCTCCTTCACTCAATCAATCCCTGACAATTCTTAAGGCCTTTGATGGCCATGGGTTCCATCAGTTCGGTATTTTACATGATCTACCTATAGGGGTTGAAGGAAAAACCGTTAATCTAGATGTGGAGGTGGTTGATGCCCCTCTAGATTACAACCTTCTCTTGGGTCATAGTTGGTCTTACGCTATGACAGTTGTTGTCTCATCGGTCTTTCGGCTCATCAAGTTCCCTCATAATGGAAAGATCGTAACTCTCGACCAGTTGTCATACTTTTCATCCGACGCAGCCTCTGCTGAGAGTATTCATCACGTTGGCAAAGCAAAGATCCCTTATAGGGATGTTGGTGTAGGGTTAGTTAAAGATTCCGGTTTACTGGGCACTTTTCCTTTCCCTCCTATCAACGCATCATCTTCTACTGCAACAATTCATATGATTTCATCAGGAACCATCGTTAATGATGATCCTTGGATCATTCCTTCTGAAACTGAGTTAGACTCATTTGGTACTCATATGCCTTTGAGTCCGTATGAATTTCCATATCAAATTGTGCAGTCGTTTTCCAACCCAATATCAACCCAAATCGACTTAATAAACGAAGTCCATGAAAACTCATTTTCAACATCAACCTTGGAACTAGAAATGTTTTCCGAACTTGTTCAATCAGATGAGCAAATTTGCGAAATCCTATGTGTTGATCAGTTACCATGGGAAGATCTACATCACAGATCTTCGTTCTTACCCGAGAGTGATCGTTTTGAAAACGTTTTTCATCAATATTTACAGCTGAATATGTTAAGGATGCTCAGAATCCAATGAAACATCCTGACTCTGAGTTAAATTTGGGAAATATTTCTAAAACCATTCCCCTTGACATTTCAGTTAAACCTGGAATAATTGAAAACGTTCATATAGGAGCCTCTTGTACAGACGATGAAATCAAAACATACAAGGCCCTATTTCAAGAATTCCACGACGTATTTGCCTGGTCCTATGAGGAAATTCCAGGAATTGATCCAGCAATCGTGATTCATGAAATTAAAACCTACCCGAACGCTAAACCCGTTCGGCAACATTTGCATCAGATTCACCCGAGAAAAGCTGCTGCGATTAAAGAAGACGTTGAAAAACTGTTGAAAGCAAGTTTCATTTATCTGATCCCGCTAACAGATTGGGTATCGAATATTGTTCCCGTGAATAAAAAGCAAGTGACAATAAGAATCTGTATCGACTATAGGGATATTAATCGAGCTTGTCCAAAAGACAATTATCCTACACCCTATATCGATCAAATTATTGATGATTGTGCCGGCAGTGAAATTTTCTCCTTTATGGATGGCTTTTCGGGCTACAATCAAATCAATATTCTCGCTGCCGATCAACCAAAAACGACATTCATTTGTCCATGGGGAACATTTGCTTATTGCAAATTACCTTTTGGCCTTAAGAATGCCGACGCAACTTTTCAAAGGGCTATGTCTTATGCGTTTCATGATATAAAACACATTGTGCAACCTTATCTCGATGATTTGCCTGCTCATTCCTTACATCGAGCTGACCACCTTGTCCATTTATGAGTGATTTTCATGAGGTGTAGGCATTATCGAATTCGGTTGAATCCCCACAAGTGTGTGTTTTGCATCGAAATGGGTCGGTTACTAGGATTTGTGGTTTCAAAAACCGGCATTCGTGGTGATCCTTCGAAGGTCGAAGCTATCATCAAATTGCCTTCTCCTTCGAGTCTTCGCCAACTCCAAAGTTTGCAAGGGAAAGCAAACTTTTTATGTCGATTTATCCCTAACTATGCCGAGATTACAAAGGGTTTTACCCGATTGTTTGTGAAACAAAGTGCTTCATTCTTTTGGGATGAGATAGCTCAGAAATCTTTTGATGCATTAAAACATGCGTTGACCCATGCACCGCTGTTGCATCCTCCCAACTACAATCAGGAATACTACTTGTATCTCGCCGCTTCCTATTCCACCATTGGGATGGTATTAGTTCAGGAAGATGGATTCGGTATGGAACATGTGATATATTACCTTAGTCGCACATTGAATCCCACTGAGTTAAAATATTCACATGTGGAGAAGTTGGCCTTGGCAGCTATTCAAGCTATCTAAAGATTTCGTCATTACATTTTATTACACAAAACTACAGTCATTTCTGATTGCAACCCCATGATCTATATCTTGACCAAGCAATTGCTAGGGGGCAAGTACTCCAAATCGATTGTCATCTTGCAGGAGTTTGATTTGGAATTTGAAAAATCCAAGTCAAAGAAATCTCTAGTTTTCGTGGAACATATGTGTGACTTTCCCCGTGTTGATTTCGAAACAGTGGCGGAGGAGCCCATTGTGGACAAATCCTTGTTTCTGATCAGTACTTTAGATCCGTGGTATGGAGATTTCATCACTTATCTCCAAACCCAAACCTTTCGACCCGATCTTCCACGATCTGATCATCGAAAAGTCCAATTCCAATCCCAACAATACAAAATTATTGGAGATACTCTTTATCGCCTGGGGGCAGACTCTATTTTTCGACGTTGTCTCACTCATGAGGAAGACGAGAGGGTCTTAAATGACTATCACTCTGGAGCATGTGGCGGTCATATGTCTGGGTATGCCATTGCCCAAAAGATATTGCACACTGGCTATTTCTGGCCGTCTTTGTTTAAAGACTGTATTACTGCAGTTCGAAAATGCCACAATTGTCAAATTTTTTATCAAAAGATGCGCGCTCCACCTGCTCCTCTTCACCCTATAATTGCCGTTGGTCCTTTTGCCAAATTGGGTATCGATTATATTACATCTAATCCTCACTCGGCCGGGGGGCATGCGTACATTATCCTCATGGTAGATTATTTTACTAAGTGGGCCGAGGCGATGCCTACATTTGAGGCAGACGGCAAAACAGCTGCAATTTTCATATTTAATCATATAATTGCTAGGTTTGGTGTTCCACAAGCGATTATCGCTGACCATGGGCGTCATTTCCGAAACGTTATGATGACAGAACTTACATACCAGCTTGGCTTGCGTCATGACAGTTCAACTCCTTATTATCCACAAGCTAATGGTCTGGTTGAAGCCATCAACAAAGATTAAGTCATCATGATCCGACGGATCATTGGGATTCATCGGTCGAACTGGTACAACATGTTATTCTCATCGCTGTGGGCATATCGAACCTCATTCAAAACATCAATAGGGTTCACTCCTTTCGAACTAGTTTATGGTTTGGAAGCCATGCTACTTATTGAATGCGAAATCCTGTCATTTTGAATGGCCATCGAATTACTTCCAGCTACTTCCGAAGAGGAAAGACATTTATTATACTTAGCCCAGATAGATGAGAATCACCGCGATGCTGCATTAGCGATCGAATCTCATGCCAAATGTATTAAGGCTGAGTATGATCAAAATGTAACCCCTCGAAATTTTTCAGAAGGAGATTTAGTCCTCTTGTACGATCAAGCGAATGATAAATTGGGCGCTGGAAAATTCGTGCCTATGTGGCATGGTCCTTTTGTTGTCAATTGAAAGCTAGCGAAAGGGGCATATGAGTTGGTAGACTTTGACGGGGTCTCTTTAGGCAAACCCAGAAATGGTCTTTACTTGAAGAGATATTATGCTTAAATTGAGTGTGAAGATTTGCTAGTTAGGTTAGTTTTTCTTTTAGCTTGTGTGTTTTAGATTAAAGTGTGCTTAGCTTAGAGATTGAGTTTTCCGTCGTTATTCCTGCTTATCTTGGTTTTACGTTTGATGTCGCAGATGTCGACGCCTCTACAATCATATATTGGTTACGCTGATGGCGCTTGTCGTAGTACACGGAATATTTCTTCCGCAACTTGGGTTATCTATTCGCCCTCTGACGAGTTAGTATCTATGCATGGGGTAAGCCTTGGTCAAACAACGAACAACATTGCAGAGTATAGTGCAGTGGTGGAGTTATTATCTGAATCTATTTCATTTAGGATTCGGAGTTTGATAGTGAGGTTGGATTTTGAACTCGTTGTATTACAGCTTAATAGAGTAGTTTTATTAAGATTATTTTTAAGAGTGCGTCTCTTGGAACGTGAATTTGATTACATTGAATATCAGCATATTCCAAGATCTTTAAATACATTAGCAAATTCAATTTCTTCTCGAGTGTTAAGTAGACATGTGTGATAATCATACAAGTAAATTTAAAAAAAATTCATAACATGTAACAAGACAAGCCAATAATAACGATATCATATATATATATATATAGGAGTGTGTCAAAAAATACATCGTCTTCGATCATAGGTTGAAAAAAATCTTATGATCGGCAAAAATGATAGATACAAAAAGCAAAATGTCACATGTGACTACATAAGCGCTCATCCCATCACTGGTGATGATCTCGATACGAAACCACTGCTCGGGCCACCTTACAAAGGAACCTCCTAAAAGGTCCTGGGACTCCAATCACATAGCGCTGAAGTCGACGAGGGATGTCGTCTATGCTTGTCTCGGGAATGTCCTCGGTCAAGTGCTCTAGGTGACTCTCCAACTCAGCCAAGGTCTCTGCTGATTCGTCCTGTGGAGCTGGAGCTGGCGCAAGTGGTTGCCTTCTCTCGAAAGTCCGGAGAGGCGCTGGTCGCTGTGGACCCACATCTGCATTTTAAAACATTATTACTATCAGTTTTGAGACGATATAAAAATAAATAAAAATTAACATTAGGAAAATGTTGAAAATGATTACCTAAGTCATCCCACTGCTCTCCTCGAGGAAGATCCATGTCTGGGTCTCCACGAAAATCAATCTGAGTATATGGAAAGTCGTGAATAGAAAAGACCTGATGTTCTAACCACTGGAAGAACTCGAGTTTGAACCAGATGACCTCGGTCCCCTCGTCAGGATGACGGGCCATAACTGCGACCCATCGCATCAGTCTGGGCTCTCGGGGATGCTCGGGTACCACTGTGAGGTGTTGCGGGATGAGCATAGGAATCCTCTCCAGGCCAAAGCTGACGACTATAGCACCATAACCAAAAATCTTTTGCCACCCGTTCTTGGCCCTGGTCAATTGGCCCTTCACGTTGGCCAACACAGCATCGCACCAGTTGAAAACGGTGCCCTGAAAGCAATCGACTGCCATACGCATCTGGGATGTGGTGGCAATGTGTAAAGCGGTAGCCCCGCAAAGTCGAGTAACAGTGAATGCAATTACTTTCAGTTCAGGAAGGGTTACGTAATTGATGTCTATCCCTTTGTCTCGAGACTGCCTGTTGCAGTACTCTAATCGAAGCCTATCAACGGACTGGCCACCCGCCCTAGCCCCGAACAGGGTCAAGTGAACGCCTCTCTTAGGAAAACTGGTCAAAAAATATATGTCTGCCGGCTCAATCTCAAGTTGGTGGCCACCAATCAAGAAGCACTGGTCCTGGACATTCCACCTGTCAACCATCCCCTGCAAGAAGTCCACCTGAGCCCTCATGCCAGGAATGGCCCAGTATTTGTATAGTCTGCACGCCCTCGAAGCATCAAGCGAAGGTTGATGATTCCATGCGGCTGCATCCACATCCTCGTGCTCATGTTCTCTCCAATCCAGCATGATGTACTCCCTACATCAAGCCAAAAGATCAATTAGCATGCTAGAAAAGTTTTTCTTTGGTCCAATTTTGAGGATTTTTGGTTGGAAGCGCTTGCACCTGGGTACACACCCTGCCTTTAGACACAGTGCATGGGACCACACTTTGTCCAAAGGGAAGGTGCGGACCCCGACCTTTTTCCCAATGGAGAAAAATTCGGGGTCCACAGATTTGCAGTGGTGGACCTGCGTACCCCGAGCGCGGGTTTTTCGCCCAAAAACCCTCCTAAAAAATCAAATAAATGACTAAAATTAAAAACTAAACGGATGAAAAACAAGAGGAGGATGATGTGGATTACCTGGTGAAGACGGCGTCCAATTCCGACGGTTAGATTCTCTGAAATCCTCTCGGGAAGTTTTCAAAACAAAAGCACTGTTTCCTCACCCAAATCACAAATGGTAAAAATGAATTGTAAAACCCCCTTTTTATAAGTTTTTTGGGTAAATAAATTTCAAATTTGTTTATGTTTCACTTTAAAAAGGTATTATTTCAACATTTTTATCTCTTTCAAGCAGGTATGAGTAATGTTCGTGTTTTTGTGCAAGATAACAGGATTATTCAGGCGAAATCGATCATTTTCAATCAGAGTCATCTTTTAAGCCCTTTTTTGACTCCTAAAACATGAAAAGATTGCCGAGTTTTTCTTTTAAGCTCGTTAAAACGGAATGAAAAGACCGTCGATTTACAGTTCTTTTTCAACCGTAAAAACATAAAAAGATTTCCATATTTTTTTCGTTTCAAATTCGATATTGGTTATGAAACAACGTGTCCTTGGTCACTTTTTCACTTTTTCGGATCAAAGGCACTAATAATGAAAAGTACTCCTTGGTAGTAAAAGATCAAGCGGTTCTCTCAGGTATTATTTTATACTTTTTTGGGCTTGGGAGACACAAATTTACGAAAAAATCAAACCCTGGAGTCTTCTTTAGTTTTTTCAGACTCTCTAAAAATGAAAAACGCCGAGTTTCTCCTATACTGGACTCGTTAAAATTCGACAGTAAAGGACCTGTTCCATTACAAACAAGAACGAACCACTCCTTCTTAGGGTTCGCATTTAAACTAAGCTGGACTCACCCGAAGGGTGAGCTTATAATCAAGCATATGTTATCCTCCTCAAGCTTGTAAAAAATAAAGAGGTACTTGCCAGAAATGGTGGGGGAAAAGAGAGAAAAGTGAGTCTGTTTGTGATACTTTGTAACCACTCTTGAACATGACACTTTCATTCACCTGGGTTGGGAAATCCTTTACCTAACAGTTGATCGAACCATATTGAAAGTCTTCAGTCGGTTTCTGGGTATTAACTTTGGGTCAATCATCACCAAACCATCTGACGTGTCGTTATGTGTTCAAGAGCTCAGTGCAAATAAGCCATTTATCTGCAAAATGTCTGTCATCCATCTTGACCATCCCTGAGTCAGTCCTTGCAACTAAATTTATTCAACTTGATCTATGATTTCGTGTCATGAGCTTGCTTACGACGGATCGCTTTCTATCGACTCCGACTCATTATCTAGAAAGATGATCTAGGAATCGTCAGTACCTTGAGATCTGCATGCCTCAATGGTAGATTTCTCGCCTTTGATGATAGTTTACATCATCGACCTTCGATCAAAGGATTCCGTGACATGTTCGACATCAACACATCTTATCACATTTCATGGATTGTGTTGAGTACTTTGAGGGCCATTGTCATTATTGGTGGTTTCTCTCATGCTTGTTAACAGTTTACATCATTGAATGGTAATCAAGCGGTTTATACCATGTTCGATTTCGACACATTCAATCGCATGGATAGAATCGTACTATTTCGGGACGTAGAAATGAAGACCCTGGACCTAGTTTCCACCATCCAGGTTGCGAGGAATTTTGTATTCATTAGATTATGGACTATTCATAAACAGATGGCTACATCCATACTACGTCCACATGTGTCTGTACTTATGATGTGTTACGAGATCATTCATAAATCAGACCAGTAGTTAGTCTTCTAGTCAGTTTTCAGTCTCTTAGTCAGTTTTTATCTAAGTATGGGAATGCCTACCTCAGCGATGATATGATCTCATATATATATTTTGCATTAAATGTTTTTAGAGGTTCCAACCAGGCTCTCCGCAAGATGATCCTCGAAATGATAAAGCACTTCACTCTTCCTATATGATAAATGAAAAAAATCCTCATATACTACAGACTTCGCACTTTAGGGGGAAATTTGTTACACAAAAATATCATTACCTTGATTATTTGCAGTTGGTGTAGGCCTATCATCACCTATACCATCTTCCTAAGCAAGTCTTAAACCTCAGCTCTTCAAAACAAGCTTGAGAAAAGAGACAAAGACATCAAAAAAGAAATGTAACTTTGGTTCCGCACTTTCTTTTACTTTTTCCTGCGGGCCCGCACCTTTTTTTCAAGGTATCTGCGTACTTATATGCTCTGTATGTAAAGGAGAAGGTGCGTACCCCTGTAAAAGTCAAAAGGCGCAATCTTTATCTTAAAAAACCCATCTTGGGTTAATTCTAGAGTTTTCTAGAAGCATTTGTTATGTGGATTGTTCGCTCCAAGTGGTTCATGCATCCCATCATAGGAGGAACTTGTCCCTTGTTGAGAGGAGCTATCCCTTTGAAGGAGGACTCTATCACTTTGAAGGAGGAGCTGGTAACTGATCTCCATTGCACTATAAATTGAGGCATTGGGTCAGTGGCCAGAGAGGTTAGAAGCTAAACTTTTGAGGGTAAATGCTAGTGAAATCAAGACTTCCTATTCGAGCTTAAGAGGAGAGATCACATACCTTTTTGGCCCCATTAGGGAGTGACTGAAGCTTGTCAAAGTAGAGGAGACTTCTTGTTGGACCTTGGAAGGAGCTTGTATACGGTCAAGGCAAAGGTTGTAAGGTTCTTTTCTTTTTGAATTAATACAATCAAGCTGATTTTTCTCAACAAGTATCTTATGCTATTTGTGACTCCTTCACTTTCATGTTAAATATGTTTTATAATATTGGATATTCAGGTGCTATTTAATTGTTTGCCTTGTTTGTGCTTGCAGGTTTGCGACGAAGGAACTTACTTGGATCAAAGAAGCAAAGGCATCTCCGAATTGCGTTGGACATGAGGTAGGCCCTGAAACACACTTGTTTCCCATTACTTATAAAGCACATTTAGAGAAAGATAGTGTTTGGTTGGTTTGTTTATCATTAGGTCTTCATTATATTCTAGGAAGGTCTGTCTTGTCCACAAGATCGACTGATTCCGCGTGACAAAATGGCGACTCCATTGGGGACTTGATTGTTTTCCTCATTTTCTTTGACTTGAGACACTTGTTTTTTGGTTTCTGTTTTTGGCTTGTTGTGTGTGGCTTTGGGTAGACTTAGTTGATTTAGATTTGTTTTTTATTTTTCATTACTTTAGTTGAAGTCCGCAGTCTGCGCTTATATCACAGTGCGTACCTGTACGCACTTTGTTTTTGTGCACAGAGCATACCCGCACCTGGGTAAGCTCTGCACCTGCGTACCCTGCTAAATTTTTGAAAATTTTGACTTTTGCTCTTTTTAGTTAATTTTATTTTGTTTTTCTAGTAATTTTCCTCTGCCCATACCTGCATGTGACTGGTTGAAATATTTCCTTGGATTGTTTCATTAGCATTATGGTTTTAGGTGAAATCCTAGAATTTTTGCTTGTTGGGTTTGTTTTTCGATTTGGTTGTGTAGTGGCTCTGAGCTTAGAGGCTGTAGGGACTTCAGATCACCTTAGTGTCTAC
Organism: Pinus taeda; assembly: GCA_000404065.3. Taxonomy (NCBI): domain Eukaryota; kingdom Viridiplantae; phylum Streptophyta; class Pinopsida; order Pinales; family Pinaceae; genus Pinus; species Pinus taeda. Next base: position 89,079 of record APFE030071703.1, read on the forward strand.
CAGTCTTCTTGAGAGTCTGACCATTTATGAAATCTCCCCTTATTGAGA
>APFE030071703.1:89960-129598 GCA_000404065.3 Pinus taeda
AGTAATTTCTAGTCAATCTGGGCCGTTCATTAGGCGAATGATCTAACGGTAGAACTTATGTTTAGTTTAGGGTTTTTTACCCTAGAAGGCAACCCCTCTCTTTGTATGACGGCAACTGTATTTGAGGCTGTGAGATAGGTGTGTATTCTGTGTCAGCGAGAAACAGAGAGGTGAGACTGTGAGAGAAGACAAAGGATATTACAACGGATTTGTTGTAGGTTGTGTCTCTTCATTTTGCTGGATAATAGAAAGGAAGGACTGGCTTTTCAAGGTGGACGTAGCCCAAACTGAGTGAACCACGTATATCTGTGTCTCTCTTATTTTGTGCGTTTTCTTTGTTTATATTTCTGCAATATTTTATATGTTCCATTTCTCCGTAATATATATAATTTTCTAACAGAGAATCATCACAGCAGAAGGATTATTGGAAAAGCCATAAAATGGCGACTATGGTGATTAGGTTTCCAAGAGGAATCGTATGGTTGTTGTAGTGCTGTCTAGAGAATCATCATAGTAGCACGCATACTAGAGAAGCCATAAAATGATGAGTATGATGGTTTGAAGTTCAGGATTCCAGGCACAAGAAGAAGAGTGACGGAGAAAATAATGGTAGAGAGTTTGCAACCATTTTAAAGGTAGTATATGGGCTCAAAGCCTCCAACAAACCCTCTCCATTCGAATTTCTCTAAAAGAGCTTTCCAACTATGTTTGGAAGTCTGAAAATGGCCTCTTGGATTAAAATTTATGGTTTTTCGAAGTCACAGTGTTGAAATCTTAAGTGGGCCGAAATATTAGAGGTTAGTAGATGAAAGGTTGAATATCAGAGGTCAAAGAATAACGGAACCTGGGAGTAGGTGGTATTAGGAAATCAAAAGCTGGAGGCCACCAGAACCTCATAGGTCAAAGGATATTGGAATATCAAAAGGTTTAGCTCATCCGAACCTCAGAACCTCTTAATTCCTTATAATTTCAACTCTTTAGAATTGTCAGTATTCTCAAAGGAAAAAAATACAAATGAATTCATTAAAGGACTCTGGATCAAGGGGGCTCTTTCTCTTTCCTCCTGATAGACACATGGTCACAGCTGATTGGTCCTTAAGAGTTTAAGTGACAATTGACATCAACATGACATGACAGTAGGGTGGACATGTGGTAGCTTGTTTTTTCTTTTTCGGTGACCTAATGGGGAAAATTAGAGTGGCAGATGTGACCGCTAAAGAGGCACCATGTGGAGAGATGGAGAAAGCATGACAATATCTCAAAGATTAGCATATCATAAGTTGAGGACCTTGTAATTCCTATGCAAATATAAGTTTGCAAGGTTACGATAAAAGGGGCTCTGATATTATTTGGAACATGGTCATGTGGAGACAAAAGGAACTAAGGGATAAGCAAGATGGAGCTAAAATGAAATTGGGACTTTGTAAAAGTTACGATATGTATGGGATCTGATATAACCCTATCAGTGGTATGCTAATCTGACGGTCACAAACTTGGTCTTGTGAGAAAGAAAACGATCATGGATCTAAGCGCCAAGGGGCTAAATGTATTAGAGCTATGTTTCTACAACCAACCAGATTGGTATGTTCCACAATTGTATGCCTCTATTTTAGTTTGAAAGTTGTATGAAATAGTAGAACAATGATAAGAGGAGGTTGTAGCCTACATTCAAAAGAGGATGGTGTCTCTTTCCAAGTATGTGCTTGCTAACCTAAGGGGGTTGGTTCCTCCTATGAGTGTATGCTCACAAACAAACTGATGTAATTAAGTAGGTTCTTAATTTAGATCATAAACAACAAGAAATTGGTGTTTTTCTCCCTTTGGGTTTCCACTTGAAAACACTAGTGTTGATATGTGTGTGCTACTCATGTGATAGATTGTATTAACATATGAATGCTTAAAATTGTTGCTCACTTTCTCTATGAATGAATGCTCTCATAAGTAACAAACAATATAAAAAAATAACATATTCAGTAAAAACTATTAGGAATCTCACTATTACTAATCCAACCCGCTATTAGTAATTCCTTATTCCAACATATGAAGAACATGAAGAAAATATTCAGGAATTTGAAGTTAAACATGATGATTAACATATTTTAGATGTAATTTTGTTTCAAATTTGGTAGTAGAAGAAGCTCATAGATAAACTGCTTAGTGGATGAGTATCTCAGGATGAATAAGGTGAAACTAAATACAATGACTGTGATGAAAAATGAAAGAATATCTGTTTATGGAACAAATGATATAGAAAAAGAAGAAAGGGATGGAGAAATGAGAAAAAATCTCAATAGAAAGGAAAATGAAAAACAAAAATAATAATGATTCCGTAAATATCACGAATGTATACCATTCCCTAGATTTTGGTAGGATCCAGGGAGGAGCACTAGAAGAATGAGAACAATAAAACTTAGTTGTAATGTATATCTACAATAATTATCTGGACCATGTTGAAGACAACACGATCGAGGTAAAGAGTGAAATAACCAATAGAATTTTAATGTGTTTGAATCTGGAAGTAATTAAACATTACTATGAATTGATATTGGAATAATACCCTAAACAAGACTTAAAAACTCTCAATCATGGAAGTGAACTTGTTGAAAAAAGGAGTTGAAATGAAGTGACATCATCCCCATTGTAATAACAAGTGGTATCCAATTTTCATGATCTAGAATAAGAAGATGAAGAAACAAGTTGGAAAAATCAAATTTTGTAGCAAGAAGTTCAAGAAAAAGTATAATCAATATACTATGGCAAAGATAGTCACAATGAAATACTTGAAAACCTTTTCAGAATTGTAATCGTAGCTGAGACTTAGACCTATAGGAAGTAACGGTTCAAATTAAGGCAGAGTGTTAAAAAATAATATCTATCGTTAATTGAAGTCATTGAGTTCAATTCAAGTCATGGATTCAAATTACTTATTAGCTTGAGTTACCTGTAAAAATCTAAATTTAGTATGAATAAATCTTATTAGCGCTGGGGTTGGCCTCTATGGTACTGCATTCTTTGACAAAGATGAGCCATCGAAGAAAGGGCGGAAGAAGGATTACAAACAGGATGCACAATGGAATCGAGATCCAGCCAACGACGAGAGCACCAACAAAGATGTGAGGACCTGGGTGAGAGCTCTCAAATGCGAGGTGAAATCTATTGTTTACCCTCCACCTTTGACTTTTTCTTCTCAATCTCCCACCCAAACCATTCAAAGATCGAGCCGAAGACAGAACGGGTGAACAGGGGCCCAGAAGCTATAAATGAGATTCTCAGAAGCTTCCTATGAGAGCCAAAAGCCCGAACAGAGTCCTTGAGATGATAAACTAACACAAGAACCTCCAGAGTGATACTCAGAACCCTCCAATGGAAAGAGATGAGCCGGTGGAGCTGCCCTATGAAGGCTAGACACAACATTCTGGTCAAAGGCCCAGAACCAACAGAACGAACCAGAAATTTATCAGAGGCAAGGGGATGAGCCCAGAGCCACAACTCACAAAGCTTCATTGCGAACATAGGGCCGTGCCTATCCTTATAATGGCTATACCTGTCTCGAGAAGCCCCGTTCATAACTGCAACATTGACGGTAGCCGCCATCTCTTGCGGGTAGCAGCGTGGGGAGGAGGTAACCATTAAAGTGGACGCACAGAATGAGATTGAACCACTTGACGGGTGAATGTAATGGCTCGCATGCCAGGCTCTCCTCCCCTTGTTCGCATTTAACACCTCGTACAGGATGGGTAGGTGTCGAGCCGCCTCACCCCACCCCAGTCTCGTCAAGTTAATCGCCACGTCAGCCACCCGCATCCAGGGGAGCTGCATCTTTTTGAACCAGCATGTTGCATTCCTGGGCTTGATCATGATTTTGAATGATGTCAATTGTGCCAAAAAGCATAGTGTGTCTCGCTTCCACCCCCAAGTTAGCCAGGAGATCAGCAACCTTGTTTCCATCCCTCTTGATATGATTGAAGCTAACGGCTTGATTGTTGTGGAGATGGTGTTGTATGACTTATAGCCTGGCCTCAAGCCTCCAGATTTTGGCTATTTTCCTCACAAGAGTCCCGTTTTGAAGTTGTTGAGCCATGTTGATGAGAATTTGGGAGTCCCCTTCATTTTCTAGGGGCTGGAAGTTGAGATAGGAGAAGCCCTTGACAGAGTCCCTCCAGTTCTGCCGAATTGTTAGTGTCCCAACCTATCCTCCCAAAGTAGATAAGGATTGGAGATCCTTCATGGTCTCTGAAAAAACCCCCAAAACCTGCATTTCTGGGATTTCCCTTGGAAGCGTATTCAAAGTTGAGCTTGATTGTGTTCTTTAGGGGAGGGGTCCAAGAGTCCTTCTTACTGTTGTTGTGCATAGGCGAGGTGGAATAGTGAGTTCCCTGCAGGATATGCAAATTCTAGTTTGCCCAAATGGCCTTCTCATTAGTTGTAGAGGGAAGGTCGTCATGCGCCCAGTTGCCAAGTGCCAAGGTCTCCTAGAGGTTATGGCAGAAGTTGCCCCATATAATTTCTACCGGAGAACTTTGATCCTTGAATATGCACTTGTTCCTTTCTTTCCATATCGTCCAAAGGAGGAGACCAAAAATTATTCTCCATAAGTGATTGAGAATTCCACTTTTGTAGGGGTTCTGTTGCCACTGGCGCAATGAGTCGAGGATGTCTCCTGACCCTCTGCAATTTCGTTGACATCGAAAGTTGGATTTCTCCCACGTTGGATTGGCCAGAGAGCAGGAGTCTAGGATGTGCTGGAAATTTTCCTCCTGGTTTTTACAATTGACGCACATAGATGGTCCATGAAAGTTCCGACGTCTCTGATTGTCCCAGGTGAGGATTTTGCGGTGCCCCACCACCAGAGGAAAAGAGAGACTTTGGGCCAAATGCCTGAAGACCATATTCTACCCCAAATGGGATCCAGGGGTTCCAAATCCAAGCAAATGATCTTGTAGGCCTCTTTTGTAGTAAAGGTTCCCCTAGGCATGTATCTCGATCGAAGGATGTCCTTGTCCTCCGAGTATCTGATTCGTCGAGTGTGGTGATCAGCATGCTCAATTATTCGATTGCTTTGTTTCCATTGGTTGTATCCCTGTTCTGTTTCCTGGATCCAATTCTGCCATACCTCTTCTTGTAGCTGCCCTTCCCTGTAGTGGTGTGGAGTCTGTTCAAGGGTATTGTGGAGCTTCAGTAGCTGTTTCCATGCATCCATCCAAAACCACGTTGATTGTCCATTTCTCACTTCCCAGAAACTATGTTGCTGGATCATTAAATAATGTTGTTTGGTAGCATTCCATATTAGGGATCCTTTCACTATGAGAGTGTATCTCATCAAGTCTTCCGGCGGTCTAAGGTTGTGTATTTGGCAGTCCAGATGGTTGCCCAGGGCTTGTTGGGTGTTGTTATCCATTGCCACCAAATTTTTGCACACATGAATGTGTTGTTGTGACTGGGGTCCCTTAGACCGATGCCTCCTTTTTCTTTAGGCTTACAAACTATGGTCTACCTTACCAAGGCCCATTTGTTGTTGGTGCCAATGGTGCCCCAGAAGAAATTACACTGAAGGGCCTTTATTTTTTTGATTAGCCATTTGGGTGCTGCCAAGATTGAGAAAAGATAAAGAGGCATAGCCTGAAGAACTGCTTTGATTAGCACCAAGCGACTAGCAATGTTCAGAGTTCTATGAGTCCAAAGATTTAGGCGAGATTCTGACTTCTCAAGGAGAATACGCCAGGAAGCATGCTTTAGGGCAGAAGCAATGAGGGGGGCTCGAAGGTATTTAGAGGGGAAAGAGTCTATGGAGAAGCCCAGGATATGAGCAATGGAAAATTGGGAGATAGGGGGGTATGGAAGAAGTAGATTTGAGATTTAGCCTTATTGATACTGGTGCCTGAAGCTTCTGAAAAATCGTTCAGCAGGGATTTAAAAACAGAAGCTTCCTGAATGGAGGGGTACCCAAAGAGTATATTATCGTCTACAAATTGTTGGTGAGATATAGCTGGCAGATTGTGGATGGATAAGCCTTTGAGTTTCCTGGAGAGGAGGGCTTGCTTGATGTGACGACCCAGGCCTTCAGCCATTAGCACAAAAGGGAAAGGGGAAAGAGGATTGCCTTGCCTAATACCTCTGGAAGGGCTAAAAGGATGGGAGGGGATGCCATTAATGAGGATGGATAAAAAAGTAGAAAAGATAAGGCTCATCACCCATCTCACCCACATAGGCGAGAAACCAAAAGCTGTTAACATTTTTTGTATATAGGTCCAATTGAGCTTATCAAAAGCTCTTGAGAGAACGAGCTTGAGAATCATACCTGCTTGTTTGGAGTTCTTGAGGGAGTGTATGATTTCATGAGAGAGGATGATACCGTCCAAAATCTGTCTACCCTCCACATAGCCCGACTGTTCCTGCGAAATGAGCAAGGTAGTAACGGCTTTAACCTATTGGCGATTACCTTAGATATCACTTTGTATATGACATTACAAAGTGCTATTGGTCTAAATTTGTCTGGGGTTCTGGTGATCTCTTCTTTAGGGATTAGCGCAACGAAGGTAGAGTTGAGAGAGAGTAAAAGCCAATGAAGGTTACGCGACTCCTCCACCACTAGCCAGACTTCTTCTTTTATTAGTTCCCAAAAAGTGTGGAAGAAAGTTGTGGTGAGGCCATCCAGGCCAGGGGCTTTGCCTTCCTTGGGTTGGTGCATAGCTGCATCCACCTCCTGTTGCGTGATAGGGCATAGAAGGAGTTCATTATTCTTTACTGTAATAATTTTTGGCACATTGGTGATGATTTTTTCTATAGCTCACCTCCTATCCGCTTGGAGCTCTTGATGAACCTGCTAGAAGTGTTTTAGGAACTCCTGCTCTATCTCAGCATGATTTTCCACTCTCTACCTATCTGGATTCTAAATGAACGAGATGGTATTGTGCATTCTTTGCTGAATTATGGTTCGATGGAAGAATTTGGTGTTCCTCTCTCCTTCTTTCAGCCATCTAATCCTAGACTTTTGCCTCCACAAAATTTCCTCTTGCTTCCTTCTTTCCTCCAGTTGGTTATGAATGCGCTGTTCCTGAGCAAGGGTCTCTTCATTGTGTCCTCCTGAGATGATGTTTTGCTGGAGTTTTTCCATTTGCTTGCTTAAATCCTGCTGCGCTTGAAAGATGTTGTCGTATGTCTCTTTGTTCCAGCACTTGATTTGGGCTTTGAGGAATTTGAGCTTTTTCTCGAACTAAATTTTTTTTGAACCAACTGGCGGAGGGAAAGAGGTCCATGCTGATCTGATGAAGTCTTTGAATGCAGAGTGTGAGAGCCAAAAAGCTTCAAAGTGAAAAGGTCGCCTTTTCACATCGCCTGGTCTTTGCCATTGGAGGGTGATCGGCCAATGATCCGAGCCTGAGTAAGGGAGAATTATGCCGAAACGTCTCCTCCAAGATGCACCATAGTGTCAGAGATGAGGAATCTGTCAAGTTTGGATGCAATTTTCTGCCTTCTTGTCCTTCGATTACTCCATGTATGCGTGCCATTGAAAAATTGCATGTCAATTAGAGTATTGTTTTGGATGAAATCTTTGAAGTGGTCGTCTTCCTACTCCAGCCTGGCTCGCCCTCCTTTATTTTCTTCTAGCTTGGTTATCATGTTATAATTTCTCGCTATGATCCACAAAGGGTGGACTCTGTTGATATTGAGCTCTTCGATTGTGTTAAGAACTGCTACTTTTTTGCTAGCTACCTGTGGGAAATACACAGTGGTTAGATGACCATGAACATTGGTGCCTAAAATGTGAAAGGTGGCTTGAATCATGTGATGAGTTGCATGGATGTCTGTCAGCTCAATTGCTTGAGTGTTCCATGCTATAGCCAAACCTCCCAAAGCCCCTGTGGCATCCACTGCTAGTCAATGACAATCTAGCTATGCCCTGGAAAGAATGTTCCCAAGAGTGATACTGTTACACTTCATTTCTTATAGAAAGAAAATTTGTGGCTGCTCTTGCCTTATCATGTTTTTTATTAATTTGAGTTTCCCGGGGCTATTGAGCCCTCTTATATTCCGTGAGATAAGCTTCATGATTCACTAATTTGGGAGGGCTTGTAGTACTTAGTTAACTTAACATACTTGCTTGAATCCACCAAAATGTTTCCTAGCGCAATGGTTCGCTGGATATCTGTTCTTCTCCCTCCCTTTTTGGAGTCTTTAGGGGGTAAGCCACCATCCCAATAACTGCCTAGTTGGATGCCAAGTTGCTGTTGCTGATATGCCCTGGAGATGATGACTTCTAGTTTGTTGATCTGGAGCTCTGGTATCTTATCATAATCCGTTTTTTTGCAGATTTGCTCCAGCTCCAGGATGTCAATACCGTTTAGGTCAATGCTTTCAGGTTCTTCCTCCATTTGTTGTACCTGATTTTCCTCATCTATAATGAATGTCGGGCTTATGGATTGACTAGGAATATCGTCAACCTCCATTTCTTTTGCTTTTCCATCTAAGATCTTGCTGGCCTCCATTGGGGAATCCGAGGAGGTGATAGGGGAGTGGGGCCTCGGGGGGAGAGCTTGAGAGGTGAGGAGTAGCAGAGGAGGAGGAGGGCTTAGGATTGGGTAAAGAATGGAGAAGATGGTTGGCTGAGCGGTTAGCAACGACCTTAAAACTATTACTTGTTGAAGGAAGGGAGGAGGCGTCCTGCTGGGGTTTTTTCCCTGAGGAATATTTCTTGTGGGTTCTCTTACGGTTGGTGACTTTAATGAAGCCATCTTGATTTGGCTTCTCAAGGGGAGCAACATTTTGGGAATTGATATTTAGAGGAGAGTCTCTAAAGAGATGTCCCAGAGCATGGCATCTTCGGCAGCGAAAGGGAACATGTTCATAATCTAGAGGTTGGACCCATTCAAAATCATCATGAAAAAGACTTACCGAGTCTGGGAGGGGTTTTTCCAGTGCATGAAGACACAAATACGGGCCAGGGATGTGTATCTGCGCAACTTCGTTTCCTCCGCCGATTTAACAAACTCCCCCAGCCCATTTCCTTCTTTGAGTTAATCTTCATCCCAGTATTCCACCGGAAGGGAGTACATCTTGATCCATACTGGAGCCCAGTTGAGGTCCTCCTTGTTTATGTTAAATCTTTCCATCCACGCTCTTAAGTAGAGGCCCACTGAGTTGAAGAAATAGGGCCCTTCATCCATGATTCGATTTCTGTCTTCTATGCAAAGAAAGATCGCAGTAAAGAACCCTTTTGCTCCTAGTTGCAAGGTGACATGGCCTTTAGGCTTCCATTTGGCTGTGATCCAACCTTGCAGTGCCTTTTCCATCGGCCAGAAGCCAATAAATTTTCCAATAAGTGCATGGTCTTTCATAAACTGGATTTTTCCATTGACCCTATGGCTGCGAAGTTCGATCTTGGGCCGTTCAGCAGCCACTAGTTTACAAGTCTTCGATGTGACCCTATACCTTTCCTCTGTCTCTGATTTCCCATCTGGTTTCTTGTTGCCTTCTTTTGTCTGGTGTGTGGACTTGTTTGTATGATGCTGCCGTCGAGAGCTTTTGTTGTCATCTTCTTCGTGCCCTGCCTCAGAGGACAGAGAGCTTGGTTGCACTGGAGGCTTGCGAGTGGGCGTTGGGGAGGGCTTTGAGCCCCCCCCCCCACGGAGAAACCCATTACCGCGGCGGAGTTCCAAACGAGGGTTTGTTAACTGTTGACAGTCGATCGTTCTGCAAGGATCAGCGAGTGTGCAGGTTGCGCAAACTGTGCTGTCGTAAGGTTTTCATAACCCTAATTCCAGAGCCTAATATCTATCGTTAATTGAAGTCATTGAGTTCAATTCAAGTCATGGATTCAAATTACTTATTAGCTTGAGTTACCTGTAAAAATCTAAATTTAGTATGAATATTTCAACATTCCATAACTTGATGATAATGAACTCGACGTTTCACGTGAACACTTCACCCATCTTCAAGGACATTAAGATTTTATGATGAAGTAAAGAGTGCTAGACTTAGTTAAATGGAGGAAAAAGTTAGAATATAATCATTAGAAGGGATTGGAGTGATAAGATTGATGGTTCCAATGAAAAAAATAATTATTAGAAATTGAATTTGGATTGGAGGAATCCAATAATATATAATATTCAAATTATGATAGTGAAAATTTTTAAATAATTTATTTTTTATTTGTTGACCAATTATATAATAAATGAAATGATACTCATTTAGGTCAAAGATAAAATTAATAAGTCAATTAGTCAAATTTAAATAGTGAATATAAATATTTTAAATTTAAATTAAGCTGTTAAACAAGAGTCCTATAAATATATAATTATATTTGAAGATAGTATTATTACTAAATAAAACGAAGAGATAGGATTATTAAAATAAAATATTTAAAATAATATAGATGGTTAAGTAAGAGTTAAAAAAGAGGATAATAAATGTAAATTTAATATATTAACTAAGATTGAATGAAATTATGATTATTAAATATATTAATTATTATTATATGCAATAAAGGGATTGTATTAGAAAGAAAATTTGAATGGGAAAATATAATAAACGAAAATTAATGAGAATAGTAGAATAAAAGTGAAAATTGAACTCGTATCTTTCTAAAACAGGACCATTTCTATGGTAACCTTGCCTCAAACTTGTTGCGCACTCTATTTATAGCTTATCACATATAACATATATAAACCTGGTATATACTATTATCAACCATTACAATTTAAATGTCCACGTTTACACAAATATACATTTTATACTTTATAGATTCAAGCAAACCCCTTTCTTCCATATTCTTTTTTTATGTTAAATATTGATTAAAAAAATAAAAGTAATAAATTAATTATTATTTAAAATTGGATGATGGGATTATTAGTCGTAAAGTCAGTCACAACGCAGGTGTATATAGAGCCTTGACATCAGAAACCTCAGCCCTAATAGTACCGAACTCCAGTAAGGAAATCAATAAGAACTTGGATGGCTCATAAAACGTTGTAAATCACCTATTGAATGAACGTTGTAATAGATCAAACGATAAGACAATCAGTAGTACGGGTCCAACAAATGTAGTAGGAGTGGAATTGGCTAATGATGGAGCGAAATTGGTTATCTTGGCTAACAATAAGACCGGCCTTGGCTAACAATAAATTTATTCTTAAGGAACAAATTTTGTATCAAAGGTAAACCACCCATGGGCTCCATTGAACAGATTCATAAGTATGAGGAAGCAGTCATCGGCTCTGGTCTGGAAAATGAAGTAGGAGCAGAATTGGTTAATGTAGAAGATGAATCAGTCAATGATAGGGCTAGCGTCAACAACCATCGGACATTCATAAAATATAAAATGTGTAGCAATGGGGAAACACTAGTGAGTTTCAATGAAGGCCGAAATATAATTAAAGATAGGTTTAAAGAAATAGCTCATATCCCCTCTCATAATATAAGTAGCAAGAAAGTAGTGAAATTTCTTCTTAAAATCTAAGTAAGAAGGTAATTAATTTCCCTTAACTTTAATTTTTTTTCAATACATCTTTATAATTAATAAATTAAGGTTGCCTGGTCAGCTATTTCTCTCTTCTCATACTTTCTTTCAGTGTTTATTCCCTTCTTCTTTACTCTTTCATGTGGATTTGTCCTGATAATGATTCTTGTTGTAAAATTGAAATGTCAACATAAAAAATGATTATTGTGGTTACATTCTGAATACTCATTCTCATTGACTCACTCTTTGTACAAATAGGAATCAGTGCTCGTCTCTTGGTCTTGAGTTCCCTCACTTGTAATTCCATAGTTAAACATATATCTAGAGTTTAAAAATTCATAGGACAGTCTTAAGTCTCTTGCATATCATTTCTCTAGAGCTCTTCCATTGTTTTATATATATATATATTCCAAAAAAACATTAATATTAAACAAACTAACATTAACTCCTTAATATGCAACACCTTTAATAATTCCCATAATAGAATATTTCCATCTAAATTCACATTCTTGTTCGTATGTCAAATCATAAATTAACCCTCATACTTCACATGCTTAGTGCAAAATAAAAAAGTAACTCCAATAATTATATATATTTTTTTGAAGTACAATTGAGGTTACCACATTCCTCTCAACCATCGAACTACAATGTGAATACCCCCTGAGCTCTAGGCCCATTTCTGTTACAAAACTAATCAACAATCTCCCACATATTTTCACATCCTTAACCAAAGCAGTGTCCTCCTAGTTTTAGGGGCAAGTCTAGTATTTATCTACCATTGGTACTTAGTTCCCTTTATTTATATTGTCTTTATATCTAACAACATTTTTTATTAAACATCTCCAACCATGAAATTTATCTCCAATAATGTTAATTATGGGGTCAAATTAGCCAAAACGGGGTCATCCCTGTGTTTCTTGTCCCTTATTGGACCATAATTGATTTCAATTATTTTCTAGTGCTTAGGATTATAACCTCTCACCTAGTGGCTCATGTTTTATTTCCAAAAAATAAGAATAAGTAAAAAAAATATTTTATTAACATGAATAGCAATGGGGAACTACCAGTCGGTTCCAATGAAGGAAAAAACATAATTAAAGAAAGGTTTAAAGAAATAGCTCATATCCCCTCTCATAATATAAGTAGCAAGAAAGTAGTGAATATTTCTTCTTACAATCTAAGTGATGAGGTAATTCATTTCCCTTAACTTTTTAAAGTATATCATTATAATAAATAAATTAAGGTTATCTAGTGAGTTATTTATCTTTCTCATCCTTCCTTTCATTGTTTATTCCCTTATTCCTTACTCTTTTCTGTGGATTTGTCCTCACAATGAGTCTTGTTGTAGAATTGAAATGTCGACATAAAAACTGACTACTGTGATTAATATTATGAATAATCATTCTTATTGACTTACTCTCTTTGTACTAATAAGAATCCTTGCTCGGCTCTTGGTTCTGAGTTCCCTCACTCATAATTCCATAGTTAAACATATATCTAGAGTTTAAGTATTCATAAGATAGTCTTAAGTCTCTTGCATATCATTTCTCTAGACCTCTTCCATTGTAATACACACACACACACTCCAAAAAACCATTAATCTTAAACAAACTAACATTAACTCCTTCATATGCAACACCTTTAATAATTCCCATAATGGAATATTTCCATATAAATCCACATTCTTGTTCCTATGTCAAATCATAAATTGACCCTCATACTTCACATGGTTAGTACAAAATAAAAAAATAACTCAAATAATTATCTGCATTTTTTTGAAGTACAATAGAGGCTACCACATTCCTCCCAACCATTGAACTACAATTTCAATACCCCCTGAGATCGAGGCCCCTTTCTGGTAGAAACTAATTGACAATCTCCCAAATATTTTCACATCATTAACAAAAGCAGTGTCCTCCTAGTTTTAGGGAGAAGTCTAATATTTACCTACCATTGTTATGTAGTTCCTTTTATTTAGATTGTCTTTATATCTCAGTCACAGTAATTTTTTATTAAACATCTCCACCCATGGCATTTATCTCAAATAATGTTAATTATGGGGATCAAATTAGCCAAAATGGGGTCATCCCTGCGTTTCTTGTCCCTTCTTGGACCATAATTGATTTTAAATGTTTCCTAGTTCTTAGGATTTTAACCTCTCACCTAGTGGCTCCTCTTTTATTTCCAAAAATAAAGAATAAGTAAAAAAATATTTTATTAACATGAGTAAATATTTACATCCTCATAAAGTTTTAGTTTTTCACTTTTTAATGTTTTATTCACATCTCAAACTTATAAAATCATAAAATAATTGTAGTTTATTTCACTAGGGCTACTATATTTTCCCTCACATTAAAATAGAATATCATCCTCAATGTTTTTACTCATTCATTTCTTTTAAAATAACATAGGAAAATCTTTATCCATTTCTTCCTCCATCTCTCAAAATGATTCCTTAGGCTTAAACATGTCACTTTAACTTGGATAATGGCTCAATTATGGAGTATAGTTTCCGTATAGTCCAGAATTCGAAGAGGCTTCACTTGAAATTCTCCTTTGGTTTGACTTGTACAGCATTACAATTGCTAACATGAGTATGAACCTGAATATACCTTTCCAAAAGATACACATGAAATATTTTATAAACCTTAATATGTGATGGCAATGTTTCCTGGTAGAATAATAAAACTACTCGGGCTAGTATTTCAAATGGCGCATAGAATTGAGCGGCTAATTTAGTGCAGTTTCCCAATTTTAGGGTACTCTTTTTCAGTCAAACTTTAATATATACATGTTCCCCACTTGGAATTCTTTGTGTGTCCTCTTAAAATATTTGTAACTCTTTTGTCTGCCTTGTTCTTCTTTCAGGTTTTTATTTATTTTCTTCGCTATTTTTCCATTTCATATGGAATATTTAGTCTTAACATTAGCTTATCTTCAGGCTGACTCCATCTAATCTAGATTCTCTCACCTACAAGAATTAACCAAGATATTTTACTTCTGTGATATTAGCATAATTGCACGTGAAACAATATGAAAAACCACATGTGCATAGTTTAAAGAAGAGGAAACATAATAATAGCCATAAAATTAAAGAAAAAAAATAATTTGATAATAGATTTCATCGAGTGTGGTTTAGATCTCTGAGTCCAGAGTCAACGGTGGGGAGGTCGATTCATTAAATGTTGTAAGATAATGATGAGTACATGGTGTATTATTTTTCATTACAAGGACAAAATCCCTCATGTCTCTCCATGATATGTTATCCGATAGGAACCCTCACTCACATGGTCCCTCCTTTAACATGACAAGATATAAAATTATCACATGAAGTGGCATACAAATATCCTCCAACTCAATGGTAAACAAGGATGTCAACATCAAAATCATCATCTAAGGAAATCAAATGAAATACGTGGCATAACTGCATCATATACCTCCACTTTCAAGGATGGCCTGAAAATGCACAACTCTACTGAAGAAGTGGACGGAACTGTTGAATTCGTGGCGTGAAATCGTGTCAAATGATTGTAAAATTGACCCCTTTCTGACATCGTCAAAATTTGGACCCTCAGGAAACTCAAAGATTCACCAAAGTTTTCTTCTTGTTGGTTGATTGGAATTCTTCTTCTTAGATGACAAAAATAACTTCACCAATGTTCTGTTTTCGAGAAATTGAGTAATTTGTGTATAAACTTAGCCTATTTTTGAAATTGTCATAATTTGTCCCTTAGGGAATTTTTTAGATTCCTTATGATTCCACAAAGGTTTCTCTCTGCAAGTTGACAGAATTTCTCCCACTTATATCCAAAAGCTGATCATGCCATCAGACTTTTGGTGAAATTCTACTTCGTT
This sequence comes from Pinus taeda, assembly GCA_000404065.3. Classification (NCBI taxonomy): domain Eukaryota; kingdom Viridiplantae; phylum Streptophyta; class Pinopsida; order Pinales; family Pinaceae; genus Pinus; species Pinus taeda. Next base: position 105,271 of record APFE030071703.1, read on the forward strand.
TGAGTATAAACTTGGCATGAATCTGACACTATGAAATTTTTCCCTCGAGAGAATATTTTAGATTCCTCACTCGTTCTGTATGGAATATTTTGTGGAATATTCTCTGTCTCGGAAATAATTCCCACTCCTAGTTCTGCCAAGTGGATTTTCGTCCATTCATTCTCTCCCATCAAATTAAATACCACGGTTTATTTGTAAGATCCATCAACAAATTAAACAAGCTCCACGTGGGGTGTGTTGGCTAACCCTTGGTTGGAAAGTTGTCGGCCAGGTAGAGATCCCAAGGTCAAACACCCGATGCTTCACATGGCATATGGACAATCCTTGTTGAGGTTTTTCTTTGGTATAATATCAAATGTGGAGGGTCATTTGGTATTGGGGTCTGTGTTGGCTTAGTGGGTCCTGACCTAGGTTCAGAGTTAAGTTTTCCAAACAAATCGCTACACTATTGGCCCTTTCGATATAAATCCTCGGTGTGCAGACTGAAGTCTCACCCAATGTAGTATGGGGGGATGCTAGAACCATGTTTTTGCACCCAAAGATGATTGTGATGTTGTTTAATTCCCTAAACCTGCCTTCACACAGATCGATATAACACAATATAACTCCTTATTACCAGCCTCTAGGCCTTCGCGAAGGTCTACGACTACCTTTTGTAGACCATAAATAGGCTAATCAACCACTTATGTGCCTCTGTAATCACTCAAATGTTTGTTATTACCCAGATTATCTTAAGTGTTTGATATCTTTAGCATGCATTAATATATTCTTCATGTAAACAGATATTATTACTTGCGTTGATATAACAATGTAAACCATCAAAAATCATGCATCAATACAATATTAAATCATAAACCCAATATTCACCATAAGATAAACGCATTCATTCATAACAAAAGTAAATGGGAAAAATGCAAATATTTCCAAAATAATATCTTTATTGATGCTTCAGGTTTGCTTACAAACTCAAGACTACACTATTCACTCATCTGCAGGGGTTCGCGTACACAGCTGCAGACTCTACTCTAGGCCTCTTCGCACACAGCTGCAGAGCCTCTCTTCTACTTTAAGACTCTTCGCTCTTCACTTCTAATGACCCATTACATTTTTCATCAACTATCCAGTTAATTGAACTCTCTTAAACTCTCTAAGACTCTCCTTTTTATATAATCCCATGTTCTGCGGACCATGGGTAGGTCTATATAGGCTAACACAACTTACATAAAAGAAGGGGAAATCCCTTTATGATGCTTACTATCTATGTGCTATGTGACCCTAACTTGCGGAGAATTTACACTTTACATAACAAGACTTGGGTTTTCTACCCTAAAACTAGTCGCAGGGGACCCTGTCCCAACAAGGCCCCAACACAAATATCATGAATCACCCCCGAGTCACTCTTCTAGCATGGAGATCTTACTGTAGAGACCTCCCAACTTAGATTATGCCACTGCTACTTCAACCACGCTCAGCATCGATGCCTGCTTGATATGCTCCACCAGCTGCTTGGTTGTTGGTCCTGCGTTGTCCTCCTTCACCTTCTGTTGTGTCCGTTGTAGGTTCGCCATAAGAGTTGACCACGTACTTGTGGAAATTTTGTTGAATTTTTCTACAAATCATCTAGCTCTGATAGCATGTAGAAATTTCCCACCTGTAGATCACCTGGTAATGCAATATACCAAAGCAAAACACTTGATCTACTTCTACAAACAATTTACCGAAAGCTTAATCAAACATGAGCAACATCAATAAGAACACATATAACTAATAAGAAGGAATCAATCACACATAACACAGAAGAATTTGCCTAGGGAAAGCCTCAGCCTAAAACCCCAACTCTGTATTATCATACAAGTGGAAATATAGTCAGGATTACATAAAGCCTTAGCTCGGAAGCTATCCATCTCTCAGTACAATCCCTCTACTGCTCATAGGCAATTCAAGGCTTCTCACAAACCTTCTCCTCTACCCTCCAAGCCTCCTATTTCCTTATGCACTTTCCTTGGGGTCAAGTGCTGCCACCTATGTGAATTGGCCTCTTCACACATTCACTGACCTCTAATCTAACTGCACAAACCTGAAGGAGATAAATCCTCATCATGGATGAGCTTCCTTTATAGGAAAAATATTCAACCAATTGATAGTACATTGTCCCTTCTCTGATCTCAACTGGGTCTCTTTCTGAACTGACATGCATGAGTTATTTAAGCTATAATATGTAGTTATCTGAAAATACCAGTTGTTACATGCATGCAAGCATTAACAACCTACATCTCACTAATTTAACAACTCGTTAAATTAATCTAACAGGACATGATTCAGTTAACTAAGCCAACTAATTACAACTCATCCTCATCCTTTAACTAATGGTTAAATCTATCTATTAAAGGATAATATGTTGCATGTTCTCACAAAGACTTAAAGTTTGATTTTCCTTAACTAATTAACTTATGTAGAATTAATTAATTAATATTCAAACCACTGGTAAGATCAAATTTGAATTTTACTTCCTATAGTTAGACCAGAGACTGCCTAAAATAGGAATCCAACCAGAACTTCTAAAAATAGAACCTCATTTTTTAGCACTTACATTTTTCATTCCCTATTGCCCAATCCAGCACTGGTACCTAAACTGCTATTTTTAGCACTTTTATTTTTAGCAATTTCTTGTTGCCATTTTTGAATAGTACTTTAGTGCAGAATGGTCTATGTACATCTTAATGTGTCTTCCTAGTAAGTAATGCCTAAACTTCTGGAGCGTGAACACCATAGCCACCCCTTCACACTTCATCATCGCATAGTTATTTTCAGCCTTAGACAACATTCTAGTTGCAAAGTCTATCGGGTGATCCAATTCTCCTTCACCGGCCTATGTCAGTACTGCTCCCCATGCAATACATGGTGCATTCACATGCACATGAAATTCCTTCTTCCAATCCGAGAAGACTAGGATTGGAATGGTGGCAAACTTTTATTTTAACACATCTAGGCTTCGTTGACATTCCTCATTCCAATAGAATGTAGTGTCCTTCTTCAACAGCTTTTCCATCGGCATAGTAATTTGAGCATAACTCTTGATGAATTTTCTATAATAACTAGTATGACCCAGTTTTCTGCATAGTGGTTTAACACTTCTTGTCACCTTCAAATTGATTATAATCATGATCTTAGCTGGTTCCACCATTAATCCTTTTCTGCAAACTACATGACCCAACAAGATCCAAAACAAGACGTAAAATAAACACTTCTTCAAGTTTAATGTGATCTTATACCTCTGACATGTATCAAGCATGAAGCGCAAAATAGCTACATGGTGTTTGAACAGTCCGAACATCATCCAGTCATCAAAGTATACCTCCAAAAACATGTGAATTAAATCTTTGAATGTCGCAATGACTACGTGCGAAAAGCTTTTCGGTGCATTCTTAAGTCCAGAAGGCATTATAGTATACTGAAAGCATCCTCACTTAGTCGTGAAGGTCATCTTACTCCTATCTTTCAGCGTGATATTTATCTCATGATATCCAGAGAACCCATCAGTGAATGAATATTCTTCCTTTCTTCCAACATTATCTAATACCTCATTCATGGAAGGAGTTGCAAAGGGATCTTGAACGCAAGCATCATTCAGTTTCCTGAGATCTACGCAGACCATTATCTCATACTTTTGCTTCTTTTCCTAAATGATAATAGGGCTTACTAGGTCGGACTCCTCGACTGGTTAAACAATACCTGCTACCAACATCTTGTCCAACTCCAAGCAGACCTTTTCCTTGTACTTAGGATTAAGGTGATATGGTCTTTGCTTCACAGGCTTCATGTCTGGTTTCAACGTTATCTTCATTACTCCTAAATCATCTATTATTTCTTTGAGGTTTGAAAATTTTGTAGGGAACAAATCCAGGTACTCACAGAGCAACACAGTGACATTATCCACCGTAGCATCATCCGAGTAGTCCCCTATCTTCACAAACTTTGCCTCCACCTCTGTCCCAATGTTCACTTATCAAGTTTTCAGCGGCATAGTGATATATAGATTCTTTATATACGGCCCCTCAACTTTGTGGTGACCTCCTATCTATTGGATATTAATGTTCCTCAAATCCTCCTCTTCTTTGTCAGCAGTCACATTATAGAACTCCAGCGCATGGCGCAACTTGGTGGTCCAATCTGGTTGAATCAAATCCAAGGGATCCTATGGGATTCTGAAGATCACTACCTTAACATCCTACAACACTTCATCGATGCACTCAAATCCATCATCAAAGTTGAATGTCATCAAGAATCGTTGTCTCAAAATATCTCATTCATTTGTGCCATGAAGGAGCTATGTTTCCAAGTACCAATTCATTGGTATTACGTCCAAAGTGTGACAGAACAAATGCACCCGCTCCGATTGTGGTTCTATGCCATAAGCATCACGCAGACCACCCCTTCCAACGTATTTCTCTGTCAGTTGCACCTTTAGAAGACCAAACTACACCCTCATCATTCTTCTATATTCACGCCATCCATCGAAATTGTCTTTATTCGTACCCCACCATCTTGTGTGCATAGCTTGTAGTGCCAAGTCCAAGGCTTGGACGTAATGCTTCTCTAGCACTTCCCTTTTAAATGCATCCAAGAATTTATAAATATTAGTTAAACCATCATAATAAGGTAGACTTCTTACCTCCAGTGATACGCAACACAACAATTTGGTCATCATGTTACATCATAGCATAGACACTTCGTGCAATTGATTTTACCAATGTTGCTATTCCTCATCTGAATCTGATGTGCAAGAGTTTTCGCGGTCCCATGCAATATGTCCATCAGCTATTGGATTCACCCAATCTTGATCTTGCGTTGTTATCTTATAAATCTGGTCCAAATCATCCTCACTTTGATAATCACAGACCGATTTAGTATGGCACGGTCCTACTGCAAGGTCCAAATGTACTACTACGCGGAGCGATTTTCTTTCAAATGACATCATCTGCTTCTTCAAATTGATCACCCCATTCATGTCAATAGCCTAATCGATCCCAAGGAGTGCGAGATAGGTATTGCTGTCATCAGCAATCTCTGTCACCTTGAAATCTGCCAATGCGCTCGCGCCTTTAATATCTATTGTCACTCCGGAAATGTTCCGATGGGGATAATCTTTTGCTGATTTTCCATCCTTAATTGAATAGGATACCACTCCAGCATAGGTATCCCCATTCTCTCGCATCTCTATTTTGGAAAAAAATTCACATCTGACCCAAGATCCAGAATAACTTGGTCCATTTCATATTCTCTTATTTGTGCAATGAGCCTCATCTCACGCCTTGTTCTTGCCTTATTGTTACCAATTCTCCTAACCACACACAGTCCTTGAGGAGTATTTTCTTTACTAGTGCATTTATTGATCAAATCCTGTAATTCTTTCACAACCTTTCTATCATGTAGCAGCTTCATACAGGTCTCTAAAAAGGTAGTAAGCATGGATGGATCCATTTCTTTAGATTTCTTATCCAGACTTCCTAAGGTAAAAGACTGAATAAAGCTTTTCTTTGCTTCCATGAAGGTCTCTTTTGCACATTCTAGATCAAAGCCAACCTCCTTCTTTGGATCTTTGCAGACCCATGCACCTTCTTTAAGCTGCTTTCCCTTATCTTTACCAGTCATGATTCCACTTCGTAGCACAATATTCACATTAGGATCCTCTTCACATGGTTCAACCCGCATCATCCGTAGGTTCTGGGTAGGCTATGGTGGTTGTGTCCCCTTTTCGCCCATCTTAGTTATTAATACTGGGCAGTCTTCTATCACGTGGTCAAAATGAGTATAGTATCAGCATGACAGGCGCATCTATTTCATGCATTCTCACACATAGTGTCTTGGCCCTCCACAATTTAGCAAATAACTTGTCACCGACCTTGTGAAAGTCCTCCTCCACCTCGGCCTTGCCCACGCTATTGATATCCTCTCACGCCCCCCTAGTGCCTTGATCCGGAGGCTGATTTTCTATATGAATTCGATATGCAGTTTCTCTCTCCATCATTAACTCATAACTACAATAATTACCCTCCTCATGACCTACTGATTTGCAGAAGATGTAGAAGAGCTATTGCGATGTCTGTACAAATTTCTGCAGCAAGTGGCAGTTATCTGTTGGATGTTTTCCAACTACGTGGTAGATAGCACACCACAAAGCAGGCCCTATACTTGGACCTACTTGATATTTTGGCCTCAGAGGCATCGAGGCTCCTCCTCCAACATAATTTGTGAAGGCAAGGCAATGATCTTTATTATGCCCCTGACTCTTACATTCCAAACACAAAACTTCTTCATGCACCTCTCGCTCAGTCGCTCTATCCTTCTTTAGACTTTGGAATTTTAGGCAAGGGTTCTGTAACTCCATGTGAATCTACTGAACTCCCAAAGAAACATCTTGAATTGGTGTCTTGTCCAATCTCATCGCAATATCCAGGGCCTCCACCTGGGTCCGAATATTTTACTATGATAAAGCAACCCTTAGATGAGGCAAGAGTGAAGCCACAAATAATTCACGGTGCTACCCATCCGTAAGATTCATGTTAGCTTCACGGATCTTGCACTTCAATCTCTGATCGAGCTCCCAGGGTGTCGTTCTAAGATTCATCATGATCTCCTTGAATCCACCAATTGATTGCACACCATATTTGGGCCTACTGATATCCTTATTCAGCGTAGTCTGAATGTCTGCCAACGCAGATGTCGGGTTATCGTTGCATTACTTAATGTACCACATTAGTTGACGTTCCTGCAAAATAGTAACCAACATTTCTTTCTTCATTTGATTGTCTGTAATGTTCTAGGCTTGCCACACAACCTTCACGATGAACCAAAACTAGTATGGGTCCTCATTTCCAAAGCCCTTGAAAATGGGAAACTTCATTGTATTCACCATATTGAATGGTGGTGTGTGGAGCGATAAAAAGGTGTATTTGTAACTCCTAATTTCCTCACATTAATTGTCAACCGAGGGACAACTTTTTATTTCAGGAGTGTACTCAGTTTGAGGCGGCTATTTACTCAAGAGTAATGTTTTGCAGTATAGTGCTTAAAATCCAAAAGTAAATGAAAGCTAGAAATAAAATCTAATTGGAACAACAAGAAACTGAAATGTTCTAAACTAAATCATTCACTCAAACAACCATCAATCGAGGATACAGTAGCAATAACTCATTCCTCTAGAAATTGATGCAATTAAAATCAAACTAGAACAAGAAAATCAATCTGGGAACAAGGAAGCAATAACCAATGTTCTCTACAATTGACAGTCCTTCTTTAAAGCAATTAAAAGGAAATCGAACTTGAACTGAAGCTGCTATTGAAAGTAAACTAGGAAAACTCTTTAAAAGCAAACTCTTGCAATTAATCAACAGAAATGAACAACAAATTAAATTGACAGCAAACTGGAATTGAAGGAATCGAATAACCAATCCTATTGAACAACAATCTGTAATGAATATCAATCAAATGGAACAACAAATGGAATGAAACCATAATTGAAATAGAACAGCAAAGATTTATATTTGAAATGAGCAGCATAACAATATTCATTGAGAAGGATAATAATCTCTTTTATGATGGAAAAGAACAGCCAAACGATTCAATCTCAACTTGTGCAATAAAACAATTCCATAAAATATTATAACAGCTCGCTGCAAAAACATGAAACTGTAAGGCAATACGATTCAAAGAAATAGGAACTAAATCAAACCATCACATGGCGGAAATTGGAAAGATATAATACATAGCAGTAGTGTAATCCACCAGTGGCTGGGCCCTTAGCCGCCAGCGGATGTTGCTGGGCTACTTCAGATCAGGTGAATGAACAACAACTCGCAAATCATATATTAATCATCAAACTGTGAAACCATTACAACAGCTAAATCTTGAGAATTACAACATGCAACAATCCCTTCTTCTTCCTATCCTATCATGAATAATCCATCATAATTCTTGAATCTCTATGTCCGAATCCTCAATTATCCAAATCTCTAAATTCATCATCTCTCTCTGAATTAATCCTGCCCCAAAGTCATCCCCCTCTCTGATCTCTGTTCTGATTTAAATACAAAGAGAGCAGAGAGTGGTTACAACTGTGATAATTACAATATGATGAGTATTACAAAACTGGATTGTTTCCAACCAATTGATCAACAAGAATATATATTTCCATCCATCTCTCAACAAGAGCAAGACCAATTTGGTCTTTGCAGCTGAGATTTGGAAAACAGCCGCAACAACAAATTTGAGAAAATCATGCTCAAAGAACCATGCGTTTCTCTCAGTACAAGTCGGATTTGGGCAAACCATTCTTCATAAAGGTTGATCGGGTCCATTCTAAAAAAAACCCATGTTCCAGATTTTACAGATTCGTCTTCATTTGCTCAGAATCGCAACCGTAAAACTATCATTTCTTATTCTAGCGAATTTCTGAGTTGACACTTTTAATGATCAAATCTTCAATCTGGAAATTATCTTGGAGGCTAAAAATGGCAAATAATGTTATAACCAATTTATTATAAGTATCATTGATATAATCATGCATAACCATCAATTTATTAGAAATAAAGGAAGATAAATAATATTCATCCATAAGAGAATAAATCATTTCTAAAATGGATTTAAATGATAAATTATAACAAATGATATAATAGAGAAGAGTAAAAATGGATGAAATAAGTGTCACAAAGTGGTGGTATTCATGGCCCAACACACCCCCACATCCCCACACCCCCACACCGAATATATTGCATGTCCTCATGCAACAAAAACTGAATATGTTGCATGTCCTCATGCAACCCAAAGACAAAACCCATGTGTTAACCAAGCAATAAAATTTATTCCTCTCAGCTCATAAAATGGATAGAACAAATGAATTCTTCCTCAATTAATGAATATTCAATTTTATCAATCTTGATGAAGGCATAACAATTAAGTTACAGCAAAATATGATATAAATAACAACCTTCATTAACCATTTTACCAAAAACTACAAACCAAATTTTGTTGAAATGTTGCAAGTAGATTTGTAATATATGAATGCCTCTATGATCCAAAAATCAGATCGTTTTGATGCACGGATAATGAGATATAAACAAAATGGTTGTAGGTGAGAGTGCATGATTTCCAAAATTTTATGAACCAATTTAACTTGAAATGATCTGGGTTTGTCTATTTTAATGATACCTCTATGTTTTCCAGAAATCACAAGAATTGAGTTCATAGTTTTGAAAATATTATGGAAATCAATTTCTACATTGAAATTGTATGCCTTAAATGAGAAAGAAAACAAAAAAAACATCCATCATGCGTAGCAATTCCTCCCCCTCTCTAAAGAATTAGCATGGCCTCACGCGATGCTAGAAAACAAATTGAGGTAGTTGCTACCATATGTTGAATTTTATGCTTGGTGTAAAACAACATGGAAGAAGGGAGGTGTTGAAAATGAATAAGTATAGTAATGGATGATAAAGAAAATGAATGACATGGTCATAAAAAAGAAATGAATAAAACACTCCCCCAAACTGAAAGATGAGATGTCGCTGAAAAAAAGGAAGTGGTAAAGATGTCGAAGGAAGGACGATAAATAATAATCAAAATGGATTTTCATTAAATTCTCTTAAATTCGTAATAAATCAGAAAATTATGCTATTTTACCTCAAGTTTTACCTCCAAAAAGAAAAATGTGGAATGACATATATGTACTGGCATTTGTTGAAGATAATGTAGGCAGAGTTGGTGCTGAAAGTGATGCAAAAGGTGGAATTCAAGCAAGCACATCATGTCTAAAAAGTTGTTCACGTTTGCGAGTTGCTCGAGCCTCTTTTGTTAGTTACAATAGTGTGGTCATGCTGCGAATAGAGTTCTGCCACATACTTTTTGGTCTCCTGTAAACAAATCACTATTTTGCATACAATGTTCTTGAATCCATAGTGTTAGGTTTGAATAGCAACAGATTAAGAGGTATGAAAAAATTTCAATCAGAAAAACTTATCAAATTAACAAGTTATGGCATAGTGCAATAATCATATCACATGCAATCCCATAATGCATACATTCCCCCCTCCAATTGGAAAATGAATTCCATGACCATAAAGCATATGAGAGGTGTTGTGCTGACGGCATGGAAAGGGAATGGACAATACAACAGTAAATGAAGCAAAGTACACATATCAATGATAGGACGACGAGAGTTATGGTTATAATTAGAGCAGAGTGTATAAATATAGTTATGAATAAAAGATAGGACGCTTTGGATTGATGATAAGTTATGAAAAGAGAAAAAGGACAGCAATATGCCAAAAAGATGCTTTACTGACGGTATTCTAGCTGAAAAATGATGTGATTGATCAAAAAATAATTTCTCATGCGTAAACGTTCAAAAGAAGAAAAAAAAAAATTAAGGAAACAACTTCTCTGATAAAAAGAAAAAATAAGAAAATGGTATTATAGTAATAATTGACCATAAGATATAACTTCAATACCATAAGCAGAGTCTCTACTGCCAGCAGGCGTCCATAGCCTCGGCAGGGTTGCTTTTTTAACCCATATGAGTCAGGATCCTCAATTTATACATGGAGAGTTTTAGTGTTGTTCTACAGAAGAGATCAGTGTGCTGGCGTGGTAACCAGTTAACCACATTGCCATTCACTAGGAGGTAGCAAAAGTGATCAGGCCGGCTCGTGATGAGACCTCCTGTTACAAGGATAATTTGGCTATCCAATGGATTATAAACCTAGTGTGGTAGCCATAATGGGAATGTCACTTTGTTACAGCTTTATGAACATGGTAGGCTAGCTCGTAATGAGACCCCCTATCCTCCATCTGTGAACAAAATTTTGTTGTTATTACACATTTTTATGATAAAAAGAGGGAGGCTCAGTACTCCTTAATAGGATGGATGGTGGAAGAAGTTGAACATGTCAATAGAAAAAAGTATACCCATAATCTCATTTATTATAAACAGAGAAGATTATAACCGGGAAGGGTGGACCGACATGGTATTAAGATGATCAATCAATATCATGTTCAACAGAAAACAATGCAGTAGAGTAGCATATAAATATTTATATCCTTTTTGAAAAGAATTTATCATCAAGGAGCTGTCCTATTAAAGATCATAATGTGAATGATAATAACTTGCTTCAAAAGAATCCATAATTCTTGTCCTCATAAAATAGTGTACTTCATCCCATGAAAGAGAATTAGGAAAATGTGGTCGAGATGAACTAGGAATAATCCCACAAGAGGAAGGAAGGGTTGCTCTCGAAAATACTCCCAAAGTGTTGCTTTTTTTGAAGGGACAGCAAAAACACTCAAAAGGTGTTATTCTTTGTAGGGAACAGAGAAGGAAATGCACGCCAAAAGAATAAAATACACACGAAAAAATGTTGTTCCTTGTAGGGAACAATGAAAAAATGCATGTGAAAAGGTGTTGTTCTCTAAGAGAAACAATAAGAAATGCGAAAATGATGTTCTTTTGAAAAGGAACAGCAGAAATGTGAAAGTGCATAAATGTTGTTCCATTTCGAAAAGGAACAATAACTGTTCCATTTCGAAAAGGAACAACAAAACGTGAAAGTGCAGAAGTGTTGTTCCATTTGAAAAGGAAAAGCAAAACGTGAAAATGTAAAAGTATTGTTCCATTTGGAAAGGAACAACAAAACGTGAAAGTGCAGAAGTGTTGTTCCATTCGGAAAGGAATAGCAAAACGTGAAAGTGCAGAAGTGTTGTTCCATTTGGAAAAGAAACAGTAAAACTTGAAAGTGCAGAAGTGTTGTTCCATTCGGAAAGGAACATCAAAACATGAAAGTGTAGAAGTGTTGTTCCATTTGGAAAGGAATAGCAAAACATGAAAGTGCATAAGTGTTGTTCCATTCGGAAAGGGACAACAAAACGTGAAAGTGCAGAAGTCTTGTTCCATTCGGAAAGGGACAACAAAACATGAAAGTGCAGAAGCGTTGTTCCATTCGGAAAGGAACAACAAAACGTGAAAGTGCAGAAGTATTGTTCCATTCAGAAAGGAAGAGCAAAACTTGAAAGTGCAGAAGTGTTGTTCCATTTCGAAAAGGAACAACAAAACGTGAAAGTGCAGAAGTGTTGTTCCATTCGGAAAGGAACAACAAAACGTGAAAAAGGAATAGCAAAATGGACAATCATAAAATGTAAGGATGCAAAAAAAACAAATTAGCTCTTCACAGCATTGAGGCTGAGGATGGGTTATAGTTTGAACGAAGCAATACCTGAAATACAAAATATATGATAAATCAGAAAAGAAACAACAAAAGGCAGTATGTAAATAACTATATTAAGTTACAACAGCTATGATATTATGTAAAAAAAATGATCTCTTTGAAAAATGTTTTGGCAGCAAATACATGACATGAATCTTCAAATGGAAATCAATTCTTCATTTTTTCTATTATGAATCCATTGGGTAATGAGTTGGATGAAACTCCCTTTGTTTCATAAAATTTCTTTCAAAAATCACTCGTCCATAAATTGACCTTCTTTATTTTCCCAAGGCCTGCAAAAAAACGAGTGTCTACCTGCAATAAAACATTAAATCATGGAGAAAGAGAGGTGGTCGAGCTTCACTAATCTAAGAATTATGCAAAAAACAACAAGTAGTTACTCTGTATAACAAATCCATTGAGAAAATAACAAAGCAAAATTTATCTATCACTTGCGAGAGAGAAGTGACCAATCATGCTAACCTGCAGTGGTTTAATCACAACTTCTTTGTTTTTCATCGAAATTGAGTGATTCCAAAGCCAAATGAGAGCTAATTCAAATTTTTATCTCCAATAGCAACAGGGTTTAAAAATTCAATGATATGATATGCCAATTTTAGTTAGAACAACCTGCATAACATAGTCATTTTCGATTACCCAGCTTAGACCAACAGTTGATATTTCAAGCATACATTTTTCGTTTGATGTCGGATTCGAATGATTCAAATTGGAAATGAAATTAGATTCATTTATGTATCTCCAATAGAAACATTTTTTGAGGAAAATAAGAATTGATAGGTCTAATGCTGTAAAGAATAGCTAGAAAGACAGAGTTTTAAGAGTGTTGATTTACGATAGACAGTCAATATTTTGATCATAACTTCCCCATATGATATCAAAAATGTGTGATTCAAATTATATTGTAAACTAGATTCATATGGGAATCTACCATAGAAACAAGTTTTAAAAAATCATTTATTTAGGCTTCCAAAAACTGACTATCCCAACTTTGTTCCTGAGCTGCCCGCTAGACATCCGGCCAATGTTTTGGTTCTAATGTTTTCGTTTCAAATCCAAATTGAGTGATTCAAATTGAGTTAGAAAGTATACATAAAGTTATACTTAGAATAACAACAATTTTTAAAAATATTCACTTTTGGTCACTCAAAACATGACTGTCCCGACTATTTTTCCAGAAATTCCATCAAACCCGCAAGCCAAAAAAATGATATTCAAACATTTTTTCATATTGATGATAAAAATGAATATAAGTGTTTGTAGAATTTTTATTTCTATTATAAATCATCTACATACACAAATGAATTAAAAAAAATTATCACCAATGTTGATTTGCATAGCATGTTGTAACAAAAAAAACTAGTTTTACACAAAAAAGAAAAATGCTTTTATTTATTCCCTTATTTATTTTATTTTCTACACTAACCTATTTTGATTTGAAAAATGAATATAACAAAATATATGATTACTTACAGTAGAGCCATTTTCGAGATAAGGCTTCACGTATACACATACCCAAATTTCAAAAATGCATATTAATGAATATTAGGGTATGAGAAGTCAACTTCCCTTGAAAAATGGTATCAAAAATTGTTGAAGCATAGAGTGATGTTGCAAACAAATGATGGAGTGAAACCAATCTTCAATATATCCTTTACTTTCTTGATTTCCCATAGCCATCATATCATGAAGTTCTTAAGCTTTTAAAATAGCTTGTTGATGCATAGTAAAAGAAACCTCATTTTCTTCCATAGCTTCTACAATTTTTGAATTTGAACATTCTGAATCTCATTGTAAGTTTCTCTAATGGCGCATGTGAGATAGAATGGGTGGGATGGGTGGGTAAATTTGGCAGTTCAACATTGTAAGCATGTTGTACTCGTTTATTATAGTGAGGGTGTGGAATTAGTTGAGCAGGAAAATATGTAAGGAATGGAGCATTGTGATGATGTGGTTGGTTGGGTTGAGTGGATAAATTTGATATGCAAGCAGGATGTTGTGGAAGAGTTGGTGGAGAATATGGAGAACATGCTTGTGCTACAAGATGGGGGAGAGTAGTCATGCAATCATAAGGTGAACCATGCCAAGCTTGTAGACAAAATTGTTGGTGGTTATATTGAATTTGACATTGTTGCCCTAACACATTAGTATTCCATAATGGATTATGCAAGTAAGAGAATGGAGAAGAAGTGTTTTGAATCATACATGTAGGCCTTGTTGCATCTTCCCCATCTCTTTGATATGCTACTTCCAAATTAGATAAGGAAGAACAACCATCTATGGTATGCTCCTTTCGGTCATAAGTGAAAAACACTTCATCAAATTCTTGATTTTTATGAACCTGCAAAACATCCAATTTTTCATTTAGAGAGCTAATAAAATCAACTTTAAAATTTTCAAATAAAACATTGATTTCAGCTCTTATGTCTCCTATTCTTGTAGCAGATTTGGAAAAGAAGGAACACACATCTCTAGGATTCTTACCAGCCTTGGAGATTCGTTTTGAATACCTTATGCACAACTCACAAACATCGTCATATGATAATTGAAAAACATCACCTTTTCCTATCAGATTTAAGGGTTCTAAAAATTCATCTTTGATCCCTTTAATAATGAGTGTTTTTAAGATCTCTTTTTGCAAATGCTTATGCTTTGATTTTTGAAGGCTATATTGAAATCGATCTACATAGTCCTCCAAAATTTCATCTTCCCCTTGTATCATACCGAAAATATCTTCATTGGATTTGCAATAGTCTTGGTACTTCTTCAAGAATATGTTCTTCATGTCCTCCCATGATTGGATGCAATTCCCACCTAAGCTCATGAACCATCGGAGAGCTGCTCCTTTTAGAGTAAGAGGAAACACTTTCAATCTTTGATCATTAGTACAATAATCATATCCTCTACAAAGTATTTCGAACTCAAATAAGAATGTATCTGGATCTTCATTTGCTAAACCATGAAAAATTGGTAAAGATGGGGGAATTATGTGCATTTGTGTCACTCCTCCTAGATCTTTGATAGGAAATTCAAAAGTAGAAACGTGAGCCATTTCTTACCATAGTATAAGATGTTCTTCATGTGTTTCTTCGAGGTTCCTTCTTCAAATGTCCCCGTCAATCGGTTAGTGAAATGGGTGGTGCTTACATCACCACTTGCGTGAGATAATGTGATTCATTTTTTAAAAAGTTCTATCTTTTTCCTAATCATTCACACAAAAATTCAAACATCTATTTCTACCCTAAGTTCTTTAACAATTCTGTTGGAAATCGGGCGGGGGCGCAGGGCTTTTACATGCTCCGTATGCAGGTTCTTACCTTCCATTTTTAATACCCAATTCTTTCCTAACAGGCACTCATTAGATGCACACTACTCTTTAAAAATGGATACACTCTCCCCGGCAATGGCGCCAAAATGTGGAGCGATAAAAAGGGTCTTTTTAACTTCTAATTACCTCACATTAATTGTCAACCCAGGGAAGACTTTTTATTTCAAGAGTGTACTCAGTTTGAGGCGGCTATTTACTCAAGAGTAATGTTTCGCAGTATAGTGCTTAAAATCCAAAAGTAAATGAAAGTTAGAAAGAAAATCTAATTGGAACAGCAAGAAGCTGAAATGTTCTAAACTAAATCATTCACTCAAACAACCATCAATCGAGGATACATTAGCAATAACTCATTCCTCTATAAATTGATGCAGTTAAAATCAAATTGGAACAAGACAATCAATCTGGGAATGAGGAAGCAATAACCAATGTTCTCTACATTTCACAGTCCTGCTTTAAAGCAATTGAAAGGAAATCGAAATTGAACTAAAGTTGCTATTGAAAGTAAACTAGGAAAACTATTTAAAAGCAAACTCTTGCAATTAATCAACAGAAATGAACAACAAAGTAAATGGATAGCAAACTGGAATTAAAGGAATCGAATAACCAATCCTATTGAACAACAATCTGTAATGAATATCAATCAAACGGAACAGCAAATGGAATGAAACCATAATTGAAATAGAACAACGAAGCTTTATATTTGAAATGAGCAGCATAACAATATACGTTGAGAAGGATAATAATCTTCCTTATGATGGAAAAGAACAGCCACACTATTCAATCTCAGCTTGTGCAATAAAACAATTTTAAATATTATAACAGCTCGCTGCAAAAACATGATATTGTTAGGCAATACGATTCAAAGAAATGAGAATTAAATCAAGCAATCACACGGCAGAAATTGGAAAGATATAATACACAACAGCAGCATAATCCACCAGTGTCTAGGCCCTTAGCCGCCAGCGAACGCTGCTGGGCTACTTCAGATGAGAAGAATGAGCAGCAACTCCCAAATCATATATTAATCATGAAATTGTGAAATCATTGCAACAGCAAAAGCTTGAGAATTACAACATGCAACAATCCCTTCTTCTTCCTATCCTATCTTGAATAATCCATCATCATTCTTGAATCTCTAAGTCTGAATCCTCAATTCTCCATCTCTAAATTCATCATCTTTCTCTAAATTAATCGTCCCCAAAGTCATCATCCTCTCTGATCTCTGTTCTGATTTAAATACAAAGAGAGCAGAGAGTGGTTACAACTGTGATAATTACAATATAATCATTATTAAGAAATTGGTTGTTTCCAACCAATTGATCAACAAGAACGTATATTTCCATCTATCTTTCAACAAGAGCAGGGTGAATTTGGCTTTGCAGTTGAGATTTGGAAAACAGCCGCAAGAACAAATCTGAGAAAATCGTGCTCAAAAAGCCCTACGTTTCTCTAAATACAAGCCGAATTTGGGTAAACCATTCTTTCTAAAGTTAATTGGGTTCGTTCTAAACAAAACCCATGTTCGGTATTTTCTAGATTCTTCTCCATTTGCTCAGAATCTCAACCGTAAAAATGTCACTCCTTATTCCAGCGAATTTCTGAGTTGGCGCTTTTAAAAATGAAATCTTCAATCTGGAAATCACCTTGGAGGCTAAAAATGTTAAATAATGTTATAACCCACTTATTAAAACTATCATTGATAAAATAATTCATAATCATCAATTTATTAGAAATAAAGGAAGATAAATAATATTCATCCATAAGAGCATAAATCATTTATAAAATGGATTTAAATGATAAATTATAACAAATGATATAATAGAGAAGAGTAAAAATGGATGAAATAAGTGTTACAAAGTAGTCGTATTCATGGCCCAACAGCCCGCATGCTGAGACATGAGGTCAACCCATCTTTGCATCCGTGGTTCAGTTGGTGGAGGTAGGCCAAGTGAAATGTACTATGGCTACATCAGTGGGATTCTCTCCAAAGTGAAAGCGGTCAAAATAGAATCGTAACCGAAGTTCTTGGATCTTCTGCTTTTCACCTTGGTCAGTTGTTCTTTCATCACAGAAAGTACTACATCACACCAGTTGAACACCTTCGGTTCAAGGCATTCCAAAGCATACTGCATGTAAGACTTGTTAGCTATGTGAAGAGCAGAACTACCAGCCAGTCTAGCAAAAGTGAACAGAATGGTCCGCAAGGGTTGGTCAGTGACATCTCAGATATTGATATTGTCATCCGTACTTGGCTGAGATCCCTTTCTGCAGTTCCGGTCAGAAAATAGATGTCCATGACAGTGAAAGGGATCGATTTGCCCCTAATATGGAACACTTGGGTGATAGGATCCTAGGGATTGAGGAAATATTGCAACAAATTGATTTGTTGCCTCATGCTAGAGATATGGAAAAACTTCAACAAGCCACAGTTCCACAATGCAGCTACTGTGCCTAGATCATGTAAAGCAACAACGACCTCTTCTTCATGCTTGTGTTCTCGCCATGTAACAACCATTTTTCTTCGATGAATCTCTGAAAAACAAACAATAGAAGAGTCAGGATCTTCATTTGGTAAAAAGCAGGCAAAAATCCATGAGAAAACTGTGCAAAAACTTTCCTCCTTGCGCCCATCGCACCCCAGTAAGTGTACTGGGAGTGATGCATACTGACTAGTCAGTGAGAAGACTATTATGCATCACAACTTTCGATTAAGGAAGGGTGCGATGGTCCCAGGGCAAGTTCTTCAAACCCCAGAGGCTCAACAGAACAAGGGAACAGGCTCAGAATTCAGAATGAAAGGCATGCAATTAAAGAGCACAAGTTTAGCTCCTACCTGGTCCAAGCACTGTTAGGAATCGTCCATAGAATCTCCTAGAATCAGCTGGTAAAACTCGAGGGGGGAAAGCACCTCCAGAGCTCCAACAAACCAAATTCAAATGAAATGGTAAAATGAGAGGTAAAAGTCACTTTTAATTTACCATGCACGTAATTCGAGTAAAATATTAGTGTTCTTAACTCATTTATCAAGCATATGTTTTCATTTCTAATCGGTTTGATGAAGCAAATGAACAAGTAGTACATCTTTGAAAGAACAAAATGCTAATGGTGAATCAAAGACTCAATGACCATTATGACAAGCAATTTTAGCGCATTGTTCAAGCTCATTAAAAAATAAACATAAGTCATGAGCAAATGTTTCCCCCAGTGTTTAAGCTCATTAAAAAATGAACCGGTAAATAACCATTGTGAATGCCTTATCGCCAGCTTTTGAGCCTTGGTCGTGTTGTCATCATCACCTCCACTCTATTTTTAGCCGATCATCAACCCCCATATGATTTTTTACCCCTTCGAGGAACATCTGCAAAGAGTGATTCTATTAGCCATCCTTGTGACACTGCCATGATTGGAAAATTCCAAATCTTACCTCGAATCAACTGCTACCCGAAACCATCACTCGTTCCTCGAAAACGAGTCTTCTTTCAGCTATTTTCAACTGAATCGTAAAATATGAGAAGATTGCTGAGTGATTGGCCTCTCCGGCTCGTTAAAGTCATCGCAAGTGCTATCCCTCCTCTAGATTTTAATCTTTTTGGACCTGAGGGATTATTACACAAAAAGTTCGAGCGCTTGTCTTGTTCGACTCGTTAAAACTATCGAAAGTTCATCCCTTTTGTATTATTTTACGCTTTTTAAGACTTAAGGGATTACATGACGAAAAAGAATCATTGGAGTCTCATTTCCATTCCTTTAAGACTCTCTAAAATTGTAAGGGACCGAGTTATCTTTGTCATTAAATTCGTTAAAATTGAATAGCGATAAACTCGTCCAAAGGACGAGAACAAGTTTCACTGTCGCTAAGCTCGCTAAAATATAGCGACAGGTTCGCCCAAAGGGCAGATTATAGAACAAGCATATGTTATCCTCCTCAAGCTTGACAAAATTAAAAAGGTACTGGTCAGCAATGACTGGGGAAAATTGGGAAGAAAACTTGAAAAAGCTTTATTGGTAGCAAGTCACTCTTGAAAATGACACTTTCCTTCCGCATCCATGCCAGGTTGGGTTGTTCTGTTCATTGGTCATCACCATTGGTCCATCACACCATCCATCTTTGGGGTTAATGCTACCAATCCATCGTCACTATCGCTGATATGTTCAAGAGAAGTCATTCAGACAATTCACTTGTGTCTCACCCACTGTAATACATTCATGCTACATTCCTTCATGACCGCCACCCTAAACCCTGTATCGTTAGATTGTTTTCACCTCCAAAATCATTTGCTTCGTTCTGTGTCGTTGATGTGGGATTCATTAAAGCCCTCCTGCGATGGGTCACTTCTTGTCGACATCAGCTCATTATCCAAGAAGTTGACTTAGGAACAACCCCTTCAGTACTTTGAAGCTTGCATGCCTCAATGGCAAGTTTCTCACTTTCGGCAACAGGTTTACATCAATGTCCTTCGACCGAGAGATTTTACGTAGTGTTCGACGCCAGTTTCTTTTTCACACCATGTGAATTGTATTGTAGTACCTTGATGGTCATTGTCATTATTGGTGATTCCTCTTGCGCCTGTTAACAGCTTACATCATTGGCTGTTAATCAGGCGATGTCTTTGCATGTTCGAATCTAGAACAGTTTTCACATGGATCGACTTGTACTCTCAGTGAAGATTGAACGAGTTTTGAAGACCCTGGATTTAGTTTCATCCATCCAGGCTGTGATATATTCAGGAATATAAATACATGAAATGTACGTCATTGCCGAACAGATGATCATCCAAATCAAAGGATGATGAGTCCAAATCATCAGTCTGCCACACAGACGATTGTCTATCCTATGTACATGAAAATGAATTTATAAAGTTGAGCATGGGAATGCCCACCTTAGCTATATCATGAAAAAATGTTGTCAAAATAATGTATTGTATTGTATCTTATTACAGGTCGCCTCTCAGCTCGAAAAAACTTCGGATCCTCATAGTAAAGCATTTCACCCGACATCAAAAAGATTAATGACCTCATGCTTTAGGGGGCAACTGTTATAGACATTTTTAGGCACTTCAACCCCAATCATAAATGTCAATAAACTGAGGGCTCCTAAGTCCCTAAAAGTGTTGCTTCACTGCCTAAAGGAACAAGGTCAGCTGATTACATCATCTCCCAGAAGTTCTCCACTAAAAGCTGCTCATAAATGGTCAAAACTGGACCATACTGAAAGCCCAATGCAGAGGGTGCGATGCATATCACCTTCCCATGTACAAGGTGCGATGCATACTGAATTTCTCCTCTGTAGGGTGTGATGGTCGGGAATGGACAAATAGCAAGGACAAAATGCGAGGTGGAAGATCATGGAATCTTCCAGAAGCTTCCCCTCTGACACTTGCCTCTCTGTTTTCGACCAGGGATGAGTAAGAGATCATCATTCTCCAAGTGGAAGCAGGAACTATCAGAGAGAGGACACAAATCAAGATCCCAGAAGATGACTCACCTCCCTATAATCATCTATATATGGATCCCTCATCCCCAGAGATCCAGAGGCTGGAATTTTGTATCTTATAGAGAAGTGCTGTTGGTTTTCTGGTGTACATTCATAGTGTTGGGTGATCTAAGCTTTGCTTGAGGTGAAGAAGGGTTTCCTAGCTGGAGGATGATGCTGGGTTGGAGCATATGGTTGTAATATTCTTGCTACTTTTCATCTTAATAAAGCTATTCTTGTTTTCTTCCATATTCTTGTGTATTTGTTTATATATGCATTTATATGGTTAATACACATCTGATCCTATATTATTTATGAATTTAGATCTTTGTTTCTTCGATAGTAGTATGTTGCTGTGATTCCACAAGTTCTTTTTGAAGCTGGGCAGACGAAGAAGAAGCAACGAAGCTCTATCAAGAAGAAGAGGAAATCAAGCGCAAGACTCAGGTTGGTCTTCTTGGTTCTCCCCTTGTCTATTTTCATAAAAGAAAACAATAGTAGACTTTGATTGTTTGTTTCTAAGATAGCCACCCATCTTAGTGGGAATAGCAGCATCCGAGTGGACACTATTCCAGGTAAGAAAATGGCGACTTTGCTGGGGAGCGACTAGATTACTTGTTAGCCTATCTATCTTTGTTTCTTTCATAAACTTACAGACGGAGCCTGAAGTCAAGCCAGCTAGCCTTCGAACTGCATTTGTATGCAAATGCAAAGTAGATCAATGCTGCTTCAGTATATCTCCGGGTTTTGTTTATGAATTAAACAATAGATCTGCAAGCAATCTAATTGCCCTAAGTGGTGGCTCTAGTAACCTCTTTAGATCACCCCTGTGTTTTACATACACTGACCTTTACTTACTCGGCCTAAACACCTGAACTAGATTGCGAACTGTGAGTGAAAACCTGTTTGAAGCCTCGCACTGATACCATCACACCCAGCCTTCAAGGCAGTCTGTATGCATCGCACTTCCGGAGTGCAGTAGGTGCGCTGCATACTGATTTCACTGTGTAACAAGTGCGATGGTCAGGGAGGGTTAACTTTAACCTCAGACTGTGGTTTTTCTCACTGTTTTCAGTCCTATTCAGAAGTTTTTCTGTCTGTAATCAGTGTACTTATGTGAAAACCCCCTTCTCTTGCATTATTCTGCCTCCTTAGTGCAAAGAACTGTAAATGGTTTTTTATGTATTGTGCGCCATTTTCAATTCTCTTTTGCAAAAAAGTAGCATAGTCGAACTGTCGTCTCCAGATCTGAAAGTGTCGTAGCTGTCGTTTTCAGTTTTGGAAAGCAATCCCATTGTTCTTGATAGTTGATTATATGGTTACTATTGCATAGGATTTGAATTAGTAGTTTTAAAGTGTCGAAAAGCAATTTTCATTTCAAAATCGCAAAGTGTCTCTCTTGCTTTCACTTCATTTTGAAAAAGAAATTTGTTGAGTACTGTCGCTTTAAAAGTAATTCAATTTTCACATAGCTTTCTTAACATCATTCACATTAAGAAGGTTGAAAACAAATACATGCATGTGGATTTGCATTTTGATTGCTTGGCTTGATTTAGGACTGTGCATTTAGCGTGTGCTCTGTGCTCTGTGAAGAAAAGATTCTTGAATTTCTTCCCTTAGTAGCTAGGATTTTCATTGCTAAAAGAAGATTAAATGTTTGTTTATCATCTTAGACTGCATTTTAGGAATTGTATGCACATCACGCGGTGAACCTAAAAGGCAAATTGTTAAGCACGATCAACTTAAAATAAATTCAATGAATCTAACAACGCTTTGGAACTTAATGCACAACATCTAGAGGACTAGGCTAGAGACGTATTCTGGCATCGTAAAGCCTGGTAACTGTTGTTTTCAGTGTTGGTTGGGTGATTCCTCCACTCTGAGATGGCAAGTGCCAGTACGAGCTTGTGCTCCCATGTACCATTGAGTATATATTGGGAGACCACAATAGGCTGCATCCTTTATCCTTAGCAAGCTGTGTCTGCTGCCCTACCGGTCGCAATGCACTGAACACAGCATTTGGGAAGATTGACTGTCGTACCATAAAAAGTATTTTGCAGTTTTGCAATTGGTTTGGTAATCCTCTCTGCCTAGATCTCAAGAGAAGTCCATTTTGCTCCTTTTCAGACTCCTTAAAGGAAAATGTCCTCTGAGCACTTGCCACTTCAGGCTCAATAAAAATCGAAGGTGACTAGAGTCATCTTTTGTTTTTTCTCGACTCTTTAAAATTGAAAAAACAAGTTGTGTCAAAGAGTCTAAAAATTTATTTTAATTGGAATAACATCACAAATTCCCCCGTTGATCTTTAGGTTGAGAAAATGGAGTCTACCAACTAAGGATTTCCCCTTGGAGGAAATCCTAGTCCCTTCTCCTCTTGGGGAGATGTTGGTGCACCCCATATGGCCACTTTGTCACTTCCAGGATTGACAATTAGTTTGCTTGTCTGGCTCTTCTCTACCTCTGTCGTTCGGAATCCCGCAATTCCTGAACAGTCAAATCAGCAACTAAATGACACTAGAGTTGCCTCCCAACCTTCTACTTCGTCTGATTCTCCCTCTCCTCCTTCCTCTTCACTTGATAAAGCTGATAAAGCTAAAAAACAAGTAACTGAGAAGAAGAAGAAGAAGAAATAGAAAAAGGAAAAGAAGAAAAAGGAACCAAAATCGAAAGGGGGCAACCAAGCGTCATCTAGCGAAAATCCTCACACCGCACTATTGAAACCTAAATCTCCTTGTGTCATTTGCAATGGAGACCACTATCACCGAGATTGTCCCTGCATCCCTCGGATCTTAAGGGACTGGTCTCCTCGTTTGCACAATCCGGTGGCGTCAACCTCTGACAATCATGTTGAATGCTCACCATCAACCAGTGAAAGTGAAGCACATGGACAGAAAAGGAATCCCAAATTTCCTTATAAGTTGCGTGAAGGCAATCACGCCATCCACTGTTGTCCCTTCCTTGACGAGGCGAAAAGAGTTTTGGATGATCATCCGGTTTCACCGCTACGACTTCCTCCTGGATATAAAAAACTCTTGCCAAGTCCTCCACCGGTTGAAAATCCGGCTGGCCCATCATTGTGGTAGGCCGAAGCGCCTATCATTGAAAATGAACCCTCTGAATCCATACCAGACGAAAGTCAAAAGGTCGAGATGGTAGTTGACCCGGTCTTGCCTTCAGAGTGCTCATCTTCGAATGATACTGTCACTGAAGAGAAAGAGAACGACACCGTTCAAATTATTTTCATCAACACAGACT
>APFE030071703.1:129618-140177 GCA_000404065.3 Pinus taeda
AAGTTGTGTCAAAGCGTCTAAAATTCATTTAATTCGAAAAACATTTTTCCCTTTTATTTTGAGTTGATCAAGTAATCTACAATCGTGGAAGAAAGTCAATCAAAACCCCGTTGTTCGCAGAGACTTACGATTCAACCGTCGTTAACTCCAGAAGCGAAACCATTCCGGACGAAGCGAACTCGTTTAACTGGATCAAAGTCCCCTAGGTTGGTTGGAGCAAGCACTCCAACATCCTCAGAGACTCCGGTTACTCCGAACATTTCTGGTATCCCTGCCTCTACAAAAGAAATTCCGTAATAGCAAAAGGACATTACAACTGATCCTAGTGTGACGGTTAACACTTCTATTCTTGAACCGGCTCCGTCTACAGCCGATTTGAAAGGTGTTACTACCCAACCATCTGCTGCTGCAGAACTTACATCTTCTTCGACACCAGAAATATTTTACGGACCTGACGGTCTGCCTCTTCCTCCTGAATTGATTGCCATAGAAGAGATTTGGGAAGATCCTCCATCTAGCACTCCAACGCAACTTGGAGCTGGGATCGCCCTGTATCCTTCTTCATCAGAAAATATTCACCCGCCCTCGGAAGTTCCTGAAGGATTGCTGAGGAATCTTTTGGATAGGCTTAATATGTCTGAACAACCGTCAACATCAAGGACTGTGTCACCTGACACAACAACAGCGGAAGCTCCTTCTGATATTCCGACAATGTTCGCTGGCGTGCCATCTATCCCAACCAGCTTTAAATCGTTGGATGGAGTCCATCCAGGGGCTATTTCGACAGTATGGACTGTTCCCATTTGTTCGTTTGGAATTATATATGGAATCTCTTACGTTGAGTCTCAACAAATTGATCCGTCACAAGGTCAATTTGCGCAAACTGGTTCCCAAAGGAAAATAATTCCTTTGAGTACTGGATTACCATCGTATGGAGGATCGTATACCCTTTCATTGTCTTCCTCGAAAGGACAACCATACCTGAGTTCGCAACAAAATTTGGGTTATGCTGGAATCACAACTAGCGGTTGGGTACCAATCATGTCTTAATAACCAAGAGTTGTATGCTCGATACAACAAAGTTTACCTATGACAAACATCCCCACTACACCGGCTATTGTGGCAGTATCACAAGTACAAGCGTCACCAGTTGTATGCCAACCTCAAGTTTCGCAGGTTGCAATAAAACAATCTCTTGTACCTCCGACACAACCACAATCACCAACTAGTGGATTGGCACAGGTTCAAATGGGGAACACCAATCCCCATCTTGGTCAAACAGTCAGTACTTGACAACAGTCCATGGCTTCACAACCATGGCTGGTGCAATACCAACAACCGCAATTCCAGCAGGCTTACCAAGGATATGAACAACAAGTCTTTGCAAGTAATGGGCAGCTGTATCAACCATATCATAATGGTTATGACCATCAACCTTACCAAAGTTACCAACATCAAATGCATTATGCTGGTATGCAAAGACCAACCGCTCAAACGATTCCGTCTTATCCTGGGTATGCTCAACCAAGCCTGAATCAACAGTTGCCTTTCGTGGCAACTTTAGAGTTACCGGATCTAAGTCGACTAACGAATGTTCCAATTGCCTACGCCCCTTGGTGGCCGACGATTCCGCATAAACTTCCGTTGGATATTCCTAAATTTAATGGAAATCTGGGCAAAGACCCATCGAATCATGTGATGACCTTTCATCTATGGTGTTCATCAAACACTCTCAATGATGATTCGATTTAGCTTCGTCTCTTTCAACACACGTTAACTGGTCCGACAGCAAAGTGGTATATCGAACTGCCTAGAGCTTTGTTTGATAACTTTAGTACCCTAACCACAACCTTTTTAACCCATTTTCAGTTACTTATCAGGTACGAAACAGGAACTGAGCTACTTACCAATTTCAAACAAATGACAACCACTCACATATCCGATCATATTCATGAGTGGCGACGTTGTCGTAGAATGGTAAAAACATATGTTCCTGATCAACTATTGCCTGAATGGTTTATTAAGTTGTTGTTACCCGCTATTACTGAAGATGTGGCAAAGGGAGGAGTCGTCACAGAAGAGCAAGTTATTGCTCGTGCACAATATCTAGACTTGGTCTATACTTAGTCTGACACGCTCTACGATAAAATCGCTGACGCTCCTAGACCAAAATTCTCTGTTCATCTGCCTCCTAAATCAAACAAAGACTCTCATGCCGGTGATGGTGTGATAGGTACGACAAGCAGTAAAACCACAAAGGCCACATCGAAAAAGGCCCGCACGGTTTCGAGTCAAGATGCAAATGAGGAACTTCTAGCCTCGGAAGTAAATGTCGTGTCAACAAACAAAGGCAAAGAACCCAAGCAACTAGGAGGCAAGAAGAAAAAACAAGGGAAGAAGAAAAACCAGGAGGAATCGTCTCCTAGAAAATCTTCTGCGAACCCTTTTGGGAATGGAAACCAAAAACTCCATGTCATATATGTGACGAGGATCACTGGACCAGAGGTTGTCCATATGAAGAAGAACTTAGAAAATCTTTCAAAAGTTCGAAAACCTCGACTGTATTGACAGATCCGTTTCCAAACCCGGGAACAAATCTGGTTGCTAGCGAAAATGCTTCCCCGTCCCAAGTGCTAATGTTGTCAGTCTCGAAGCAACTGAATGATGCTCTAATAATGACAAGGAGTAAAGATTACGGGAATCCACAGATGTTGAATAACAAGGATAATGATCAACCTAGTAGTTCAACAATAACTTCAACCGAATTCGTGCCACCCATCATTCTGAATTAACAATAAAACCGCCAAAGGGAGTAGTACACAAATTGACGTTTAATCCTTGTGCTTGAGCAGTGCAACACTATAATATAGTGGAGGATTTAGCTCAATCGCCATCCGCGATGTCGACTCTTGAGGTACTGCAAAATTGCCCCTCCCAAAAGCAGGCTTTATTATCAACTATAGGTGGGATTGACCCAATGGATTCCAATCTTGTATCTTTTAATCATAAAGGATACGACCCTCAGTTACCAGCTCAACTAGATTTCCTCATTCAAGTGAAAGCCCTAAAAAAAAATGTTTATAGAACAATTATTGATGAGGGGGCATCCACATGTATCATGTCGATGAGTTGCTGGAAAACTCTAGGCTCTCTGTCCTTGTCACGATCATGAACAACATTGAAAGCATTTGATGAACGAACATATACCCTGTATGGGATACTAAGTAACTTGCAAGTCGAACTGGGGGGAAAAATAGTAGAAATTGGTGTTGAAGTCATCGACGGGAATCTTGATTACAACATCCTACTGGGAAGACACTGGATATATGTCATGGCAGCTGTTGTGTCGACCTACTTTAGGAAAATTGCATTTCCTTCCCAAGGAGGAATTACAATCATCGACCAACAAAATTTTCTCCCCAACAGTTCACAAGTTATGGGAAACATTCCAATGATCCATGGAAGCCCTAACATGCTTCATAATATCGGAGTAGGCCTACTAAAAGACCCTACGTTAATGGGAACTTTTACCCTACCGCCTCCTACGAATTTTGAGGAAGTGGCTAATGTAGGAACCTACAATATGATATCTTCCATTCAAAAGATGTCAGAAAACGATGTTAAAATGGATCATTTGCAAGTTTTGCCTCTAACCCCGTTGGAAATATTATAGCAATCAACGTTTTTCAGCATGGGAGGCAAACCTGCATCAACGCTCATCGAGCGTTTGGATAGATAGGTCTAAGGAATATGGCACCCCTTCAGATCCTTGGTCACAAGTACACTCTACAGACGAAGGAATCATTCAATCGATGATGATTGATGGGGCACCATGGGAAGATTACCACCATCGTTCCCATCTTCTGAACTGGAAAGAAGATAATTCTGGTGACCTACACCATCCTTCATTATTTGACTTTCTGACAAATACTGTAAACACAGTGGATTCCGATAGAAACCTATCCAATATCGAAGAGACTACTGCCATAAATATCTCAACCAAAACAGATGTTGTAGAGAATATTCATGTTGGCAAATGTTGTTCTTCTTCCGAACTAGAAATATATAGCACTCTCTTTCGCGAGTTTAGAGATGTCTTTCCTTGGTCATATGATGAAATGACAGGTATCGACTCGAGCATAGTTGAACACAAAATTAAGATGTATCCAGATGTCAAATCGGTACGACAACGACTAAGGCAGGTGCACCCCAAGAAAGCTGTTGCCATCAAGGTGGAAGTTGAAAAACTCCTCCATGCTGGTTTCATTTACCCCGTTCCTCTAACCGATTGGGTATCAAATATTGTTCCTGTGATGAAAAAACAAGGAAAGATTAGAGTGTGCGTCGATTACAGGGATGTAAATCAAGCTTGTCCGAAGGATAACTACCCTACACCCTTTATCGACCAGATAATTGATGAATGCGCCAGATGCGAAATCTTTTCATTTTATGGATGGATTTTCCAGGTATAATCAAATAAATATCCGCCCATAGGACCAGTCAAAGACTGCATTCATTTGTCCGTGGGGCACATTCGCATATTGCAAACTACCTTTGGTTTGAAGAACGCAGGGGCAACTTTTCAGAGAGCAATGAACTATGCTTTCCATGACATCAAAAACATCGTTCAACCTTATCTCGATGATCTCCCAGCTCATTCGCGCAAAGCGGACCGATCATCCGTGCCATTTGAGAGCGGTATTTCTACATTGCAAACAGTACAAGATACGACTCAATCCGCACAAATGTGTGTTTTGTGTCAGTTCTGGCCGTTTACTTGGCTTCGTCATCTCAAAGGATGGGATTCGTCTCGACCTTTGCAAGGTTCAGGTAATCATCGATTTTCCTCCACCTTCAAACTTGCTTCAGATTCATAAACTCCAAGGGAAAGCAAATTTCCTCAGGAGGTTCATTCCAAATTACGCCAAACTAGCTAAAGGTTATACTCGTCTATTGATAAAGAAAGTACCCTTCGTTTGGGACCAGGTCGCGCAAGCCTCCTTTGATGCTTTAAATAAATCTCTAATACAAGCGTCATTAATGTATGCTCTTGATTATCAAAAAGACTTTAGCCTATATCTGGTTGCAGCAGATACGACCATAGCAATGGTTTTAGTTCAAGAAGACAATGGAGTTGAACATCCTATATATTATTTAAGTCGAAACTTAAATGATACGGAAATGAAATACTCCTACTTTGAAAAGCTCGCTCTCACGGTTGTTCAAGCAATACAAAGATTTCAACACTACGTCCTCTTCAGGAAAACTACCATTTTATCAGATTGCAACCCCATGACTTATATATTGTCACGACAATTGCTGGGGGTCAAATATTCAAAATGGATAACAGTTCTACAAGAGTTTGATTTGGAATTCAAAAAATCCAAATCAAAGAAAGCCCTCGTATTCGCGGAGTTACTATGCGATCTCCCATCGTCATCCAACGATGCAACATCCGAAGAAGTAATCGTGGATGAAAATTTGTTTATGATATCTTCAAGCGTTTTGTGGTACGGGGATATAATCATTTATCTCCAGACACAAACATACAGGTCTAATACCTCACGCTCCGAACAACGACGTATTCGATACCAAGCAAAAGACTACGTGATCGTCGGTGATACTCTTTACCATCGTGGTATCGATACAGTTTTGCAGAGGTGCCTCACCCTTGAGGAGGCCGAGAAAGTGCTGAATGACTGCCATTTAGGCGCGTGTGGGGGGCATCAATCCAGTTATGCTACGAAACAAATTTTTTTACGAGCAGGGTACTTCTGGCCAACAATGTTCAAAGATTGCATAACCGCAATTAGAAGTTGTCATGCTTGCCAAATTTTCGATAGCAAAACCAGAAGACCACCCGCACCGCTGCAACCAATAGTAGCTGTTGGGCCATTCGCCAAATGGGGCATAGATTTCATGGCATGTAACCCCACCTCGGTCGGGGGGCATGGGTACATAATAGTCGCGGTAGACTATTTTACGAAATGGGCCGAGGCGGTGCCTACATTAAAAAACAACAGCAAAACGACTGCCCTTTTCTTTTTCAATCACTTAGTCTCCAGATTCGGTGTTCCACAGGCCATAGTCACATATCATGGATCACATTTTCGCAATCACATGATGGTTGAGTTGGCCGCCAAATTAGGACTGTCCCACGACAGCTCTACTCCGTACTATCCGCAAGCTAACGGACAAGTTGAAGCAATCAACAAAGTCCTAAAGTGCATGCTGCAAAGGATGATCGGAGTCCACAAACGGGATTGGCACCTAATCATGTACTCGGCCTTGTGGGCATACCAGACATTGGTAAGAAATGCAACCGGATTCACACCTTTTCAATTGGTGTATGGTCTGGAAACAATCTTACCGGTTCAATGTGAAATCTCGTCCCTCAAACTCGCAGTCGACCTTCTCCCCGGAACCTCAGAAGAAGAAGCTCATTTCTTGGAACTAATCCATTTGGATGAAACCCGTCGTCATGCAGCTTCGGCTAACGAAGCTCATAAGAAACGAGTCAAAGCACAGTTCGACAAGAATGTCAAACCTCGCGTCTTCTCAGAGGGTGACCTGGTTTTACTTTATGACCAGGAATCTGATAAATTGGGAGCAGGGAAATTCAAATCGTTATGGATGGGTCCCTATATTGTTAAACGAGTATTAGCAAAAGGAGCCTACGAGTTGAGGGACTATGATGGGATTCCACTGGCGCAACCTTGCAACGGGTTGTACCTCAAGCGTTACTATGCTTGATTTCGCATAGTAATCCTCGTGCTTTTGTTACATTTTTGTTTTCGCCAAGAGCATTTAATTTGGTTAAGTAATCCACTTTTTGCATTCGTTGCAGATGTTGAACCTACTAGAATCATTCATTGGATATGTCGACGGAGCAAGTCGTAGTTCGCGGAACCTGTCTTCTGCGGCATGGGCCATTTTCAATCCCAGCAGCGAATTAGTAAGTTTCAGAGGAGTGTGTATTGGTCGGTCTACGAACAATATCACTGAGTACAACACATTGATAGAACTCCTTTCTGAGGCCATCACACATGGCATATGCCGACTTGTCGTCAGGCTAGACTCACAGCTCGTCATTCTACAACTCACCGGCATCTATTCTGTACGAAATCCAGCTATTTATCGCATGTTCCTCAGGGTCAAAATTTTGGAAAGACAGTTCGATTTCATCCAATATCAACATATTTCCAGAAGTTTAAACACATTTAAACAGACTCATGGAAAATTATGTGTTAGATTAGACTTTTGTGACATTTATAAAAAAGAAGCATCCATCAATATATTGTTAGTAGGATTGTGTAACTTAACAAAATAAAGGCTCCGAAAATCAAAATATTATTTCATACTTGTTTGTCTGTACATAATGTTTTGTAACCAAGACAAAATTGGTCAAATGACCCAAAACTCAAAATGCTAGGGGGCACCCTAGTCTAATGATGCTGGTGATAACAAGTCACCGCCTGTGCAATCATGCGTAAGAGCCTAGTCCATCGACTCGACACTCCAGTAGTATGTCGCTGCAATCACAGAGGCAACTTGTCGGTCCTCACATTTGGGATACCAAGGGTAAGGCCCTCGATCTGATCCTGTAGTGCTGAAAGAGTCTCGACCACATCAAGGTCGCGAAGGATGGCCCTCCCAACAACCTCTCCTGCTGGAGCGCCCGCTGGGTCTCTGCGGCGTACTGCCGGTCAAACTGGTCCAACATCTGCATGAACACATGAGTTTTTATTAGTCTTGATCATAAGAATATAAGAACATTATAAAGGAAAATGAACAGAGATATGGTCAGAAGAAATTACCCATGGCACCCCACTGCTCGCCAACTGGCAGCACCAAGTTCGGATCACCTTGGAAATCCATACCAGCATATGGGAACCTAGCATAAACCATCTCTTGACGATCGAACCACTCGAAGAAGGTCACAAAAAAAGAAATCTGGGGCTGGCCAGCGTGCCGAGACATGAGATCAACCTATCTCTGCATCCGTGGTTCAGTTGGTGGAGGTAGGCTAAGTGAAATGTACTGTGGCTGCATCAGTGGGATTCTCTCCAAGGCGAAAGCGGTCAAAATAGAACCATAACCAAAGTTCTTGGATCTTCCGCTTTTCACCTTGGTCAATTGTTCTTTCATCACAGAAAGTACTGCATCACACCAATAGAACACCTTTGGTTCAAGGCATTCCAAAGCATACTGCATGTAAGATCTGTTGGCTATGTGAAGAGCAGAACTACCAGCCAGTCTAGCAAAAGTAAATAGAATGGTCCACAAAGGCCGGTCAGTGACATCTCGGATATTGATCTTGCCGTCCGTACTCCGCTGAGATCCCTCTTTGCAACGCCGGCGAATGTACTCCCTCACAGACTCACCCCCACGGGCAGAGCCTGATAATGAGAGAGGGGAACCATGCCTCGATAAACCGGTCAGAAAATAGATGTCCACCACTGTCAAGGGGATCGATTTGCCCCTAATCTGGAATACCTGGTTGATAGGATCCCAGGCATTGAGGAAATATCGCAACAAACTGATTTGTTGCCTCATGCTAGAGATACGGAAAAACTTCAATAGGCCACAGTTCCGTAATGCAGCTACTGTGCCCGGATCATGTAAAGCAACAACATCCTCTTCTTCATGCTCGCGTTCTCGCCATGTAACGACCATTTTGATCCGATGAATCTCTGAAAAACAAACAAGGGAAGAGTAAGGATCTTCATTTGGTAAAAAATAGGAAACAATTCATGAGGAAACTGTGCAAAAAATTTCCTCCCTGCGTCCATCGCACCCCATCAAGTGTACTAGGAGTGATGCATACTGACTAGTCAGTGGGAAGATCAGTATGCATCACATGTTTCGACTAAGGAAGGGTGCGATGGTCCCAAGGCGAGTTCTTCAAACCCTAGAGGCTCAGTAGGACAAGGAAACGAGCTCAGAATCTAAAATGAAAGGGATGTAATTGAAGAGTACAAGTTTAGCTCTTACCTCGTCCGAACGACATCGAGAATCGTCCATAGAATCTCCCAGAATCCGCTGGTGAAAATCAGGGGTGAAAAGCACCTCTAGAGCTCCAACAAACCAAATTCAAATGAAATGGTAAAATGAGAGGTAAAAGTCACTTTTAATTTACTATGCACGTAATTCAAGTAAAATATTTGTGTTTTTAACTCATTTATCAAGCATATGTTTTAATTTCTAATCGGTTTGATGAAGCAAATGAACAGGTAGTACAATATTTGAAAGAACAAAATACTAAGGGTGAATCAAAAACTCAATGACCATCATCACGAGTAATGTTGTCGCAGAATTCAAGCTCGTTAAAAAATAAACCCTCCACGAGCAGTTTTAGCGCATAGTTCAAGCTCGTTAAAAAATAAACATAAGTCATGAGAAAATGTTCCCCCAAAATTTAAGCTCATTAAAAAAATGAACTGGTAAATTGGTCGTGTTCTCGCCATCACCTCCACTCTATTTTTAGCCGATCATTCACCCCCATATGATTGTTTAACCCTTCGAGGAACATCTGTGAAGAGTGATTCTGTTAGCCATCCTTGTGACACTGCCATGATTATAAAATTCCAAATCTTACCTGGAATCAGCTGCTACTAGAAACCATCACTCGTTCCTCGAAAACGAGTCTTCTTTAAGCTCTTTTCACCTGACACGTAAAATATGAAAATATTGCCAAGTGATTGGCCTCTCCGGCTCGTTAAAGTCATTGGAAGTGCTATCCCTCCTCTAGATTTTAATCTTTTTGGACCTGAGGGATTATTACACAAAAATATCGAGCGCTTGTCTTGTTCGGCTCGTTAAAACTATCGAAAATCATCCCTTTTGTATTATTTTACGCTTTTTCATACTTAAGGGATTATATGACGAAAAAGAATCGTTGGAGTCTCCTTTCCATTTCTTTCAGACTCTCTAAAATTGAAAGAGACTGAGTTATCTTTGTCGTTAA
The DNA here is from genome assembly GCA_000404065.3 of Pinus taeda. NCBI lineage: Eukaryota > Viridiplantae > Streptophyta > Pinopsida > Pinales > Pinaceae > Pinus > Pinus taeda. The sequence goes on from APFE030071703.1 coordinate 139,586, forward strand.
ACTCGTTAAAACCGAATAGCGAAAAAACTCATCCAAATGGACGAGAACGAGTTTCATCTTTAAGCTCGCTAAAATATAGCGACAGGTTCGCCCGAAGGGCGGTAGATCAAGCATATGTTATCCTCCTCAAGCTTGACAAAAATAAAGAGGTACTGGTCAACAATGACTGGGGAAAATTGGGAAGAAAACTTGAAGAAACTTTATTGGTAGCAAGTTGCTCTTGAACATGACACTTTCCTTCGACATCCATGCCGGGTTGGGTTGTTCCATTCACTGGTCATCACCATTGGTCTGTCACACCATCCATATTTGGGGTTAATTCTACCAATCCATCATCAGTGTCGCCGATATGTTCAAGAGAAGTCATTGAGACAATTCACCTGTGTCTCACCCATTGCAATACATTCATGCTTCATTCCTTCATGACCGCCACCCTGAACGCTGTATCGTCAGTTTGTTTTCACCTCCAAAATCATTTGCTTCATTCTGTGTCGTTGATGTGGGATTCATTAAGGCCCTCTTGCGACGGGTCGCTTCTTGTCGACATCAACTCATTATCCAAGAAGTTGACTTAGGAACAACCCTTTCAGTA